>JAOCNB020093922.1:0-11745 GCA_026546465.2 Palythoa caribaeorum | reverse complement strand
CAGAATAAAACAAGAAGACTGGATAAATAATCTGAAGTGTTTATTTAGCCAGTTGCCTAGAAATAGATTCCTTTTCATTAACGTATTCTAATATAAATCATAGATATTAAGTTGGTAACAAAGGATGATTAATAAGTCTAAAATAAATTAGTGACCTCTTCAGCACGGTTTAAGGCTGGGCGCTTGATCGCTGTAGCATAAAAAATTAATACTGACTAAATTTTCACAGCAAATGAAAATAAATCGGTGTCGTTTTTAGTTCTAGAGAACTGCCGAAAAATAACAAATTTCTCAGTCGGTCTTCAAGTTTTGTCAAGCCTTCATCACATTTTGGAAAATATCCAGAATCCTTTATAATATTGGGCAACATCCTGTCAGTCTGACACGGCGACTTGAGTCACCCGGGTTTCATGTCAGCACGTACTGCCCCCTACATTGTAACGTATAAGCAAAGAAAAGGGTGGTTGCAACTGATTTCTTCATGCCCAAACCTGTACTGTTTTTAATTATTTTGCAGACAATCGATACGCTAAACTAAAAATGAAGCTAGTTTTGAGCTTGAAGTCTTTATTTGTTTATAGTGCTATCATACAGATCGTGAAAGAAGCCCATGTGGTTGACGGTCGCAAAACAGGAAGTAATGTTCGTAAGTTCTTCATTGCTGCTGTAGAGCAAGACTGGGATTATGCACCAAGCGGCAAGAATCAAGCAAAAGGAATAGATCTGGAACAAGACAGGTTAGTCAGAATAAAGATTTTTGTTTTTCCCCTCAAACACAGATCTGTTTGGAGTTGATTGATCACACGCGGTGCATTTTGATGCAACATAATTGATTTTACACTTTCAAGAGTAGATCTCTGAAGGCCCGGTCGCTTGCTTTAGGTCTTACATCCACGTAAACTGAAAAAGCTTACTTCTGTCTCAAAAACCTTCATTTTTTACTTGTTTTGAGGAAGAACAGGAAAGGTATGATATTGCTGTTTAAAACTTTACATGCAGTGTACAACATGAAACAAATCTAACGTATTACACCACTTTTCTAATTATTTTTAGATTGTCCTCGTTCATCCATGTTTCAAAATTTACAATATTTTTTTTAATTCTTTTTGGTGCAAAATGTTGTTACGGGTATGATCTGACAGGCTAGCATACATGTAATTTGGAGGACAGTTCGGATTTATATTTGAAAAAATTGAATTTGTTATACAACCAGTCAACCAATGCAAATACAGTACTGGTTGACGGAGTTTGACCTCAACCAAAAACTAATTGCGCAACTTTGAAAACCACCTACGCCTGTATGTGGATTTCTGTTCACTTTTATTTCTTCCGCATTTTCGACAATATCATTTTTGAGGGCGACAAAGGGAGCGCGTGACCTAATCTTGACATAAAATCTCGATTGTTCTGCCGAAATCGCTCGATAATCCCTCGTCGTTTTCGAGAAGTTTCGAATCACCTGATCACGTTTGCACAAGCAAAACATACAAATGTAAAATTTTTGGTAGTGGAAGCCGGAAGTTGCGATCCAGTCAAAGACAAAGAAGTGAATTTTCTCGGCAAGTTCTTGTGTTGTTTAAAAATACGGTGGTAAAATTTTTGATTGAGGATTAAAACAAAGCAAGAAGTTGCTGTGAAATCCACAACTTTGCCTGGCCTGCGACTGAGGACTAATAACGGAAAAAATTCTTGTAAGTGGGCTTCTGCTATGGCGAAAATGTCTGCATACAAAGTGTTATCGCCTGCACTTCTTAACCTTTGGATATTTCTAGTTTTCAAGTTCTTTATTTGCCAGAAAAAATAAAAAATAAAATACATTTGAGTTCAAAAACAAGAAATACCAGAAGGCTTACAATTCTCCTATCGAGGAAGCCCATTAAAAACCACAAGGCTTATTGGCATGAGCTACCTCATTAAAAAAAAATATTAAAGAATCAGTTATTGTGAGAACTTATTAAGACTAAATATAGATTAACTAAAAAAGGACAAGCTTAGCAACCATACAGAACACAGGATTACATCGCAAAAGGCAAAAAGCAAAAAAAAAACAGCATCTAGGATTTAGCTGAGGAAAAACGCTTTCAATCTAAATTTAAACAATGAGATGGAAGCTGAATTTTTTTGCGTTTTAAAATATATTTATGCTGTGGTATGTTTGTAGACCAAGCTCTGTTTCTATTGTAAATGTAAGGCCAATGAAAATTGATGTCATGTTTCTCGTCAGCTCCCGCATGGGATTGTAGCCACCGCGTGGAAAATTTTATTTATTCATTATTTTTCGAGAACAAAGATATTTTGAAATGGTTCATCAACAGTTTGATCAGAAATATTTGGTTCGAAAATATTTTTCGTGCTTTTTCTCGATCAACAAATCGTTGTTGCCATGCACATCAGAACGAGGCTTACAAGTTTCAAGTTCGATTTCATCGCGTGAACCACCCCGGGGGGGGTACTGCCATATATTGACTATACGAGTATGTGCCGCCCGATAGGGTCTACCTTTTCAACCTAAATTCATAAATAGGGTATGGTTTTTCAGCCATTTTGGTCATGAATAGGGTATTGATTTTTGCCATTTGTGGTTTTTCAGCCGTTTTGGTCTTAAATAGGGTATCAATTTTAGCCATTTGCCTCAATTTTGGCAATAAATATGGTATCAATTTCTGCAATCTAGCGTTAGATTCGATTTTTTAGAATAAGCTAATTCTTTCTTCTTTCGTCTTGTTATAAATAGGGTAGGGAAAATGAAATATTTTGGTCATAAATAGGGTAAGGGTTTTGGGAAGCGGGTGGCACACACCTAACAATTTTTTTTGGGAGTACCACCCCCGGGTTGTGCTTCGTGCTTCGCTTCACTTTGTTATTCAACCGAGCAAATCGAGGTCTTTGTGACAACAAGAACCAATTGAAATAATAATTTCTGTGTCTATCATGAATGATGAAGGTAATATTAAGAGCCGGTGGAGTATCCATGTCGAGAAAAACCTTGATAATCTACTTGCCTTCTCCCCAACGTTGGTGGCTATGAGAACATGTTCACCTTTTGGCGAGTTTTCAAATTCTTCCTATAAATCGAGCATTTTTTAGTAGGGAGAAATATTCTTCCTTTGGCAATCCATGTAGTATTTGCATTCACCATAAAAGCTTTAAAATTTGTACAATTGGATTTCTGAATTTACTACCTTTTTTGACACAACAAAACAAATAAATCTCCCCAGAATAAACTCGGGGTGTATTATTTTTTAAAGGATACTCACTCTGCCCTGTTTTCTGCAATATCAATGATGCTATATACTAAAAAAAAACAGCCTCAAAACGACCATATACTTGTCCAATATTGAAAACTAATGAAAAACGAAAAATTTCCTCACCAATTTTCTGAAAATGGCTGACGAGAAACATGACATCAATTTTCTTTTCCCTAATGTGTTAACTTTGAAATATTTAGGAAAGAAAACAAGAACACAAAGTGCGAGTTATGCATAATCACAAACAAAAAAGAAATTTACGCAACAGTTGTGTTTTGTATACTTTTAAAGATATCAAAACCCCACTGCCACCGATAGAGCACTTATCAGAACCCATATATCAGTCTTATCAAAACTTGCTATTTGAATATTGATCAAGATTTATAGATTGCGTATGGATAGCACTGTTTGTTGCGACACCGATACAGTAAAAAATCCCGAGTAAGAACCTGCAATCTTCCAAGTTAGCCTAATCAGGTCTTTTAGAAATGGTAACTAGCAACAAGTGTAGAAAAAAATAACTGTAGTTAATAGAATATGGTGATATTCATCCTTTTCCTATATAAAAGCTACTTACTAAAAAGCATTTATATCAAAATGACTGTACATAATAAGAAAATTGAAGCACTGATCGCACGAATTTTGAATTCCTTCTTCAAAAGATAACATGCATGTAATGTAATGCCTTGTCCATTTACACTTTCTCTAACATATCAGTATAGAAAATAAAAACCTGTTTCAAATTTTTGCTGAAGAGGTTCTTTTGTAGAGGGGGTCTAACTGGCAAATTTTAGACTACCAGGCACTTTTAAACTAGGTTCTTTAATTTTACTGTATAAACACTCTGCCGACTCACCAATTGCTCTCGACTCGCCAATTGCTCTGAGTCAATTGACTCGCTAATTATTGAAATTAGAGAGAGGAATGGTTAGGGGGAACTACGACCACAATAGCAAAAACAATAAATTATAATTTAAGCTTTTTTGTTTGCTTGTTTACAATCAATCAGGGAGAATGGAGTAGTGATCAAGTGAAAGAAACAAGAAATGTTTTTCATATAGATAATCAAAATTAAAATGTGGTTTGACACTGACTTCAACGATTTTCAAAAAGCATCTTTGAAGAAACTACTTCCGTCATTGGGTGGAATAAAAATATTTTCGTGACAAACGTCGTGATAAAACATGGGGGACAGAAAAACAATGGCAGTAGTAGAAATTTCTCTTAATCCATCCATACTCGAACTCACAAGTTCTCGTCCGTAATAAACTCTTTTTTATGGGAATCTTTTTTATAAGAACGTCAGGCTGAAAGTCGGCCAAAATTTAAGAACATGCTAAAAACACATCCGAGGCTGAGGAATGGCGGAAAACTTTGTTTTGCTTGATTGCATCAAATAGTCGATAGTGCAACATGGCTTACAACCAGAGTAAAAGACATGAAAATTTTACAAGAACAATTTGATTGCAGAACTCATTAATTTCTCTTTCAGTTTCACTCCATCTACGTGTACATCAAAAATCGAAGCTCGTATCTTCTTAGGGAAGCCTCACATATCGATTTTGCAGCGAGGCTTCCCTTAGATACACATGCAGTGTCGCTGTTTTTATATCTAGTTACTCTCATATAAAAAAGTGTGTCCACCAATAACCAAATACGTATGATTATTTTAAGGGCATTTTCAGAACATTTGAGGCTAAAATCCTCAAAATATTTAAAAACATTCAGCTTCTGCCGAAAAATAATCCCTATAATAAAAAAAGGTGTAGACAATGAATATTCATAAAGCTATTATAAACAATCGTTTTCCCACGAGTTATCTATAGATAGTACATGTAATAGACTGTCTCAGACTTTCAGAGATCCACTACGCCGTGATTAAATCAGATGTATAATTGGAATAATACTACAGGCTATTAAAAATATTACGTATAATAGTTGAGAGGACATGTTGTTGTGTATAAATTGTTGTATTTTTTAAACTCCCTGTTTGGTTTTTCCTAGTTACTGTTGTTAGCACACAAATCCTTTAAGTATGTTTTAAAGGAATATACGTTGTTGCTTGCTGTCTATTCAATTCTGTATATCCAATTCTATTCTTGAGCACTGCCCATGTCCAAAATTCAGTGTTGGCCTCGTGCCGAGTTGGTTACATAATGCTAAAATCAAAGCGTGGCTATATTTGATACCAATGAGAGCAATATATCAGATTCTTCAGTTCGGGGATGTTGTGACATTTAAAAGTTGGATAGATATCAGCTTGATCTAGACTGGTTTATGATGTTGATTGTTTACCAAGTAGTTGTAAAGCCAAAGGCAAAGGTTTATATTTGATCTCGTGGGATTTTGGGAAATGTGTTTTCGCTTTTTCGAGTCAGAACAAAGTCGCTGTTCTCTTCACTACTCCCATACTTTGATGGAATTGGAAACGTTTTCTAAATTTGGTTCTGTGCAGTCTTATTAAGTAAACAAAATATTTTGCATAACCTCTACCGAACCTCTCAAAAAACTGAATTGAATAGGTCAAATAATTTGCTCTCATGCCTTTGTTCTATTCCGCGAGCTGTCGACGTTGTATTGCCTTTCGTAATTCGAATTTTCACGAGCCTTCCCTCGTTGATAAAATATTGAACTGCAGGACATGTACAGTTTCAATCAGAAACCACTGTTAAACTAAATTTCGCTGTATTACTACTGTTAATTTTGTAAAAATAACTAATTAACATATTAATTATAATATCTGATGATTACAAACAAAGCTGATTGATAATAAAGACAACAATTCTTTTCGTGCATTAATCCTTATGAATAATGATGCAAATACTGGCAGAAAGTCACAATACCAAGAGTGGCGTCTGAGGGCCAAAATGTTCGGCACTTGAAAACAATCCAATATTATTTTTAGTATGAATAAGTATTTTACATTTTTCCTGCCATTTTTCAACGTGTACGTAGCACTTTGCAGTATAGCCTGTGATATCCGTATAAACTTGATAGATTAATGAAGCAGCCAAGATTATGGCAATATATATCCTTTTCTACAAGAAACATCTTGCATTTTCTTAATTCGTGGAATTAATAAAGTACTAATAATAGCAATCGAGAACAAAACACATACAAGTTTCGAAAGTTCGCAGCTGGTATTTGTGTCCGCAAACCCTTAATAATAATGGAGCGTCTTCTTTCATGTCAATAGCTTTCTGTAATTATTTCTTTAATTTCCTAGTAGGGCCGACAGTGAAAAGAGGTTTGAGTGCCCTGATTATTTTGTCCTTAAAATGAGCGTCACTTATCTAGAAATCTTAGAAAGGTTTTTGTAATATACACGTTAAAATTCTCTGGCAATGTGACAACACAACACAAAACAGCACAAAAACATAGCACAACAATTTCGCAACACAACACAACACAACATACTGTAAGATAAGATATAAGATAATCATAATGCCCTTAAGGCCTAATTTATTCATGTTTTTTTTAAATTTTAGATTCTTTCCTTTTAAATATATATAGTTGTACTTTATGTACTTCATAACATTTTATTCAACTTATATTGTAAATATTAGCTTAATTCAGCCTGTGGTTTGAAATGCTTTTATAATAAACTATCTATCGATAAGATAAGATAACATAAGATAACATAACGTAACGTAACATAACGTAGCGTAGCATAGCTAACACGACATAACATAACATAAAATAACACAACACAACAAAACACAACACAATACAACCAACACGTACACAACATGACACAACGCAACATAACTCGCACACAACATAACATACACACAACGTAATACTGACTCAGCACAGCACAACAAAACACTATACAACACAATACAATACAACACAACACAACACATTACAACATGTTAACGCATAAAAACGCACATAACACAATACAACCAGCTCACTTACACGTACCACGTACAAAACGCGACACAATGCACTGAAATGCAATGCAATAGACCTCATTCACGAGCCTCAGTGATTTTCCAATACAATCCTCTTGGGAATTAAGATTCTTTGTTTAAGCTGAACATTGTTTCGTGTCTTCTTCATTACGGCATCTAAAACAAAAGCCTTATTTCACAAGAGGACTCGGTATTGGGAAAAGGCCAGCGAATAAGGTTTATTCAATACAATACAATGCCATCTTTGCAATCCTTGTACTGCCTTGTTTTGCGCAGATAGTTACATGACATAAGCTTAATCCTTTTACGAGCCTAAGTGGCCCATTGGAGCAGGTGCGTATCTCCAGTTTCTGCAGTGTTAAGCCGATGAGAGTCATTGACTCCCCCTGGACGGGAGACTAATCCGTCGCAGGTTAGCCCCCAGCAGAAGGTGGTACTCATTTTACCGACCTCGGAAGGATGGAAAGCAGATTCAACTTTGGCGGGAAAGAAGGTCACACAAATGTGTTCAACACTTGGCTGAGCCAGGGATTGAATCCGGGAACGCAGAGATCTTACCACTGTGCCAACCACGCCACCGTCACATAACGTGATATTAATTTATCTCTTGTTTTATTGTCAAAAAAATATTATTTTCAATTTGCCCCTATAATTTAGTAATGCGGCAGTGTTCGTCACGAGAGGAGAGACCACGATTGGAAAGGTCTACAAAAAGGTACTTTATCGCGAATACGAAGATGGAACGTTCAAAACACTGAAGCCGCATCCAGAACACCTGGGCGTTCTTGGTCCGATTTTATACGGGGAGGTCGGGGACACTATTGGTGTGGAGTTCAAGAACATGGCAGGAAGGTATGTACCGCTCATACGCTCCGAGCGACATCTCAAAAAATTCCCAGAAATAATTAACATACTGTCATTAAGCTTGAGTTGAACTGATCAGTTGTTCTAAGTAAATTCGATTAAATTGCAGCGTGTTTGATAAATAAAGAAATTTTTATTTGGTAATGCCATTGAGTATCTCGAGCCCTCGCTTTCGCGCTTAGATTGCTCAAAATTTCTTTTTGGCTTAAATGTTATAATTAATTAAATAAACTGTAATTAGTTTTTTTCTTTTACTTCCAAAGAGGTTTTTCTGGTGTAGTTCAGTTGCAAGACCAAAGATTAAATTTTCAAGAAAAAAACCATGATCTTAAGTTTTTTTGCTATACGTTAGAATCTTAATTCATTCCAGTTCACATCGTTTCTCTACCATTGCTTAATCCTGAAGGAATTATTCTGTGCATCCTCATGGCGTGTTTTACGATAAGGGCTCAGAGGGTGCTATATACGATGACAAGAGCTCGGAGAAAGATAAAAAAGATGACCATGTGGTGCCTGGAGGGACTCACACATACACTTGGATAGTTAGCGATAGTCATGCTCCAACCGATTCAGATGATGACTGTTTAACCTGGATCTATCACTCTCACGTTGACGCGGTTAAAGACATCAATACTGGACTTATCGGTATGTTAGACATGAAACTGTCTATCTGCAAGTGCGCATGTTCGTTTTTTAGTGTCAGTGGTGAGTGTGGTATGTAAAAAATTACAGGGCAAATGACGTTTTGTCTCCTAAAGCAACCATTTGCGTCATACTACAATTCAGTTGGGTCATACTGCAATCCAGTTGCGTCATACTACAATTCAGTTTGGTCATACTGCAATCCAGTTGCGTCATACTACAATTCAGTTGGGTCATTCTGCAATCCGGCTGCGTCACAGTGCATCTCAGTTGCGTCATACTGCATTCCAGTTGCCACATACCGCAATCCAGTTGCGCCATACTGCAATCCATTTGCATCATACTGCATTCCAGCTGAGTCATGCTGCATTCTAGTTGCCTCATACTGCAACCCAGTTATGTCATACTACATTCCAGTTACCAGTGTGTCCAACCTACCCAATTTTTCCGGGATTATTCCAATTTTGCTTCCCGAATCCCGACTCGACAACAGTCGGCACACAAAAAACCCCGATTATTAAGATCTGCTCTTTAAAACAACAACAACAGCAAAAACTATTTTACTGTGCCCTCTTTTACTATACATGCAGGAATGAAATGATAAGTGAGAAGAAGAAATTCGTATTTTTGAGGTAGTGATAGATAAAGGTAAAGATCATTGCTACCTAAAAATGGCTGTGCTGGTCGAGCTACGTAGATTAGGTTAGACGGCAAGAATATCAGTCAATATATTTGCCATTGCCAATATTACTTACAATGGAACAAAAAAGGGGGGACTAAAGGCAAAGTGCATCAAGATAGGTACCGTATTTCTCGGAGTATAAGTCGACTCGGTGTACAAGTCGACCCCTATTTTTCAATTGCAAAATGATGATCTTTTCAGATACCCTGAGTATAAGTCGACTCCCTCAATCTTTATTCTTTACATAAAACTGTATGAATACTTACAAATCAATTATATAAAATCTGACAAAACTAAGAACAGTTATAAATGTTTTATTTTTGTTTCAAAGCGAATGTGAATAAAAACGTCCGTGACCCAAAGGTCAAATTAGACACGTCTAGACATGTCCTTTCTGAGAAACATGAAATTTACATCATCGCCACAATGTAAGTGCATTGGGATATAATATATTTGATATGGAAGAGAATATCACGACTATAGACCCACTGGGGTACAAGGAAGCATGAGATATATGATATTACTACTACAAGACCAACTGGGGTATGAGGAAGTATGAGGTACATTATATTTTTCAACATGTAAGACCCAGTGGGTCGGAGGAAAACTTGGAAAGAACTTTAATACTGAGAAAACTCACTCGAAACACACATACACACGTGCGTCGGCTCTATGCTCTAACGCCTCATCAGCCTCGGGGTCTTCCCCTTCATTTAGTCTTTGTCAATTTTTTTAAAAAAACAACGAGGCTCAAGTTTAACCCAAACAATTAAGTACAACCTTAAGAAAAATTGACGCTGGGTTTCAGATGTTTATCAATTCTTTTATTCACACAGTAAATAATCGCTTATCAAATACAAATGCACCAAATACATTGAAGGTTTAAAGAAACACTAATGCTAAGCGAGCAATGTAAAGCGCTCTTCCGACCCTTTCAGCCCCAGACAATTTATCAACATCTAACTTCTCCCTACTTACGTCGTTGTTGTCATTGGAAATAATTAATGAAGCGGCGTTTAAAGTAGAAATCTTCTGTTTTGTGTTTATTTCTTACTGGTAAGCACAAAGTGAAGGTAAGTAGTTGTCCTTAAAGTATGTTAACCCTTTCATACCCAAGCAATTTATCAACATCTTACTTCTCCTTACATACCTCAAACAAAATAATTCAACTGATAATGAGAAATATGGAATTGATCAAGTAGAATAAGGGTTAAAGGGTCAAACTAGTGTCAAAGGGTAAATAATAAACCTGTGGAAAAATTAATCATAAAACCGGCAAAACTTGACACAAAATGTTAAGAAAGTTAATAACCGATTGAGCCTGGACCAAATGTAAATGGTTCTAACAAAAAAATGCTGTAGTAGTATACAACATCGTGTCACGTAACAACTCTACAACATCGTGTGACGTATCAGCTCTACATCATCGTGTCACGTATCAACTCTACATCATCGTGTCACGTAACAACTCTACATCATCGTGTCACGTAACAACTCTACATCATCGTGTCACGTAGCAACTCTAAATCATCGTGTCACGTAACAACTCTACATCATCGTGCCACGTAACAACTCTAAATCATCGTGTCACGTAACAACTCTACATCATCGTGCCACGTAACATCTCAACAACATTCAAAGCCAGATTCTGAGAAAACTTCATGAGATACTATTAAAGTTAAACATTTAAGCAAACTATTCTGTCCCCTATTATTTATGATTATACCAAAATGTGTGCTTTTTACACTCTTCTTCTCATTTTTCTTTTTTTTTCTCACTTATCATTTTGCACTGCTCTGGCTAAACGGATTGTGTAGCCCCGTATGTTAAGTTAATTCTAAGGTGAAATAAAATATTGTTGTTGTTGTAGTAATAACAAAGGACTGCGTTGTCGGAATTTATGGTTAAAAACGGTGTAGAAATGAGAACTGTTTAAGAACAAGAGGCTCAATTAGTGCAAAAAGTTAAGAACAATGAGCCTCGACCATAATTTACTGGTTCTTATAAAAAACAATGCGTGTACGTATAGTAACATACACCATCTTGTCACGTAATGTCTTTACAGCATCGTGTCACGTAACAACCCTACATCATCGTGTCACGTAACATCTCTACAACAACGTGTCACGTAACATCTACGACATCGTGTCACGTAACACAGTACAACGTTCCACGTAACATCTTTACAACAATATGTTCAGTAAACGTTCGTTATAATTGATTCGGCTACTGAGGAGGGTGACCCTCTCACTTCCTTATATCTGCACAACTGTTCTCCATTGATAGGGACCTTAGTACAAATTAATCCTACGTTCAGTGTTGTTATTTAAAGGAAAATATTTACTAGTAACCAAATGCGTCCCGGCATTAAGGCGAACTTCTTTAGCTCGAT
>JAOCNB020093830.1:0-11745 GCA_026546465.2 Palythoa caribaeorum | reverse complement strand
GTCTCGTTATGTTTATAACCGCAGTTTGTGTGTTATTTTTACTCAAGTTGAAATGGCCGAAGAATAAGAATTTCTACATTCCAGATGGTTTTTGAGATCCTCTCGCGACTTTATTTTTTAAACTCATCTCAGTTTTCTTATTATTATCAGTCTTACGAAAAAAATTTTTTTTGCTTCCAGGTTTAAAGGAAACAAATGCCTAAGAATCGGATTTTAAAACACGACCATAAAATCCAAATACTTCATTTACTCTTAAAGTAATAAATAATAAACAAAATAATACTATACTTTTAGGATCGTATTCTTAGAAAGATGAAAGAGATAAAGAGGATACTGTCTTCCCGCAACTGAAGTATTGAACACAGTTGTAAAAGTAACCTATCAAAGTTGACTCAAACAACATAATATAACTATGTTATAAAAACGAACCGGCGCTATTGTGGCATAAAACTGTTAACATTTTTAAAAGCTTCTGAGCTTTCGCCGTACAACGAGATTATCAGATGCAATTTACTTGTATCTGGAGGTATCAGCTTTGAAAACGTTTTTAAAGCTGACATTTTTCTTCAGGCTGAGCATTGTAATTTCTTGGCACGCTACAAATCCCCCAACGAATAGATTGTAAACAATTTCAGTCAGGCGACATTACTTTTGCTCGTCCCAGTCTCTAAAAGTCTAGGAGCATGCGCACCAGTATTATGCTTTTCTCTTTTCATCGCTCACCGGCTGAGAAACGGTAAGGCATTAAAAAAAAATTCAGCGTGTGATAATAGCAAAACTTGAAACAGACAGCAGGACTACAGGGGTAAAGTAAAGTAATTAAAATACATTTTAATTTGTTATTCGGCACCTTTGTTGTTGATCGTACTTATTCAGATCCTCTGTCTTTAGTGCTAATGGTGTTAAAACTACCCATGGAAAATTAAATTTCTTAAGTAGTTCGAAAACTCGGCTCCTTTAGAGGATGTCCCCAAATCAACCTACAAGTTAATTATAAGACAACTGTATATCGAACACAATATAATGTGTTTTACGTCTAGGAAAATACGATTTTTATTTTTAAAAATTTCTGAAAGTCGCTTCGGTTCGATGCAGTAAATGAAATTGATCGTCGACGCGACAACAGGAAAACTGATATTTTGCAGCTGTTCTTTGTAAACGACTTCCGCAGTTCATCTGTTAAACTCTTTAAAGTGGCAAGGAAATTCTAAAACCGTTGGACCCAAAAAGCAAACAAACATTAAAGAAAAAAACAGAAGCACTTAACTTTCCCTTCCGTCATTTAATTTCCATTAGTGTTCCATTTTGATCTTGTCTGCAAACTGCCTCCAGATTTTATGCTAAGGTTCTTCATAAAGCTTGAATTTCATAATGGATTTGAGTTGAGCTAGCAGTCTTTCGTTTCTGCCGTCAGCAGCTGTAGCAACTGCATGTAAGGATGTGCCCGGGCAGTTTTCAATTAATACATTTTCAGATGGGTAAAAAGAACTTTAATTACTGATACAAATGCTTTTTACTTCGAAAATTTATAGCCGCCCTATTAAGCTTTCGAAGTTTTCATTTTCATTTCAAAGTATTAATTACTTAAGTTTTGATATTCAAGTTTATGAAGTGGGAATACTAAATGCATCATTTTTTAAAGATTTGTTTTTGGGCCGGGACTTATTTACCACATTTTCTCAACTATGACGATGTTGGTGATAAAGATGACGATTATGTTGTTGTTGCTGCTACTGTTGTTCTTGTTGTTGGGGATGACGATGATGATGGTGATAATGATGATGTCGATGATGTTGTTGTTGTTGATGATGATGATGATGTCGATGAAGTTTTTGTTAGTTATGATGCCGATGACGTTATTGTTGTTGATGATGATAATGATAATGATAATGATGGTGTAGTTGTTGTTGTTGATGATGATTATGATGATGATCAGTATGATGATGATGATGATGATGACGATGATGATGATGATAATCATGATGATGAATATGCATCGGATGCCCATATTTTCTTGACAGACAGCTTTATTTGTCTCTTAAAGTGTTATAAACTCTGATTTTCCTTCGCCGGATTTACAATAACCAAGCTGAACTTCAGCTAGAATTAAGTTTCATTTTCAATAATATGCTACAGCGTGATTAAGGCCAAGGAAAAGTTATACTGCCAACAACAGCGCCAGAGAGTGCGGCTATTATTATAATTATTTATATACAAAAACAACAAAGTTTTAGAAAAAAAATTACATAGGTTATTCTTGATTAATATTTACAAAACCAAAAATGATTAACAACATTTAACTTTAAGACTGAGTATGATTCACGATGTATTCTGCAAGAATCTGATGCGCCTTTGGTAACAATCAGTTTTCTGCTTTTTTGAAGTAAAAACCTCTAATAACGTAGTGTTTTACCGTTTACTTAAGAAGTAGCAAGGGCATTCGCCGCTGTAGGGAACAAAATTTGACTTAGAGTTCAGTTACCTTTAAATCGTATTTTTTTTTTTTTGCTTTCCGATAATTGAGTCTAAAACCTAAAATGTTTTTCAACTTGATACACAACACATTGCCGTCTCCAACTGGGCTTTTAGTCGCTATCACTCAAAATTAATGCGAAAAAAACCAACACCATTATCTTTACAAACATTACTCAAAGGGAAAAAGAAACAACACTAACAGCACGGATATTCCACAACGGATTTCATTATTGCACTGTTTTGAACAATAACTTGTGACAAATTTGAGTTTCTGCTTAGTTTAATCTCTGAAATCTTATTTCTTGCAACATTCTTTGTTTTCTGTGGAATTAGTTTTTTTTAAAATGAACAACCCTGATGATGGCTTTTCAGTCGAAAACGTTTGGTTTTTACACAACGTTTATATACAAAAAGTTTTTAGCCTTAATTATTTTATCCATTTTAACAGTAAATGAAGATCTTTTAAACGCTTGAAACTAATAGGAAGAGAAACTGATCGATTCACAAATATCAAGTAGCACCCAAAACCATTCCAAATCAGAACTCTGTGTAAGTGTTTCGAAATGCATCAAAACGTATTTGTACTGTTGATGGCAAGACCCATATAAACAATTTCCGATGACCCTCAGTTTTATTTCAGAAGTTAAGGCCCGCAGCAGGATATCAAATGAAGATATACGCACCAAATTAAACTTTGTTGCGGCTGTCGTATCAATAATGGAAGTACTTTCGCTTCCGGGGTAGATATATCAATGTAAATTGAAGTGTCATGGGTAATTTGAACGTACTTTCTCTTTCTTACGGAAAACCATCTCTTTATTAAAGCATATTTCCTTGTTTATTCACCTTATCGTCAAAGTCTTGTTCTTGCTATTTTAATATAAGAAACCTTAAAAGCATTAAAAGCCTGTTTTATTAACGCTAAAAGCTTTTTTGTCATTTAAAACAGCCTCTACTAATTGTCATTAAAATATGGTAAAAGACATCAATTCTATTCAATGTGTACCAAGTTTTCAAACACTTACTTAAGTTACTAAAAACATTGCACCTCTTGGTTTTGATCCATTAGCACTGTTTTAGTCGGCACAAAAAATATCACCAATACGAAACCTACTAAGTCAGCGCTTCCAGTAAAAATGTACGAGTATCTTAAAAATCTACAGATAAATTTTCGGCACGAAGAAACGCTCCGATATATTAAATATCCAACAAATTCAATACTTGATCGGCATGTTACAAAATTAAAATTCCGTCCGAGAAATGCATGGGAGCCTTTTCATGTAATGAGCTCGTTTCTATGACACAATTCTTTACGTTTTATAATAGTTTTATGTAATTAAACCGTTAAAGCCCACAACAAATATTTACGGAAGGTTAATTTTCTATTAGCGAATCTATTGACTTTGGACGTTTCTTAAATTGAAAATTTCAAATAATGTTAAAAAGAGTTTTGTAAATTAAAATTTGACACAGTCTAAAGCAATAAGCAAGAAGCTGACAGGCGAACAGATCAAATGACGAGATTAATTTGCCCAGCGCGCTTTCAAGTTTATCCACCTAATGTATTTCGGTAGTTGAAAAGAAGTTTAAAATTTCAGACCAAAACATAGTTCAAATACGTTTTGTGTTGTTTTAAAATATAATGACCATTTCTTTTAATAACTTTGGTAAGACTCTCATTTCGTTCTATTGTTTATATGAAAAATCATCCTATTTGAATAAAACCTGAATATTTTTCTAGACTGAAAAGTTGTTCAATTTCATTTCCTATAACCTTACTCTTTCTTCACTTAGCATTTATAACAGATCCGTAATTTGATCCTTGAACTGTGTTATCTGTATATTACAGCTCAAAGTATGCTGCCCCAGAGCTAGGAAATGAAAGGATCCGTCGATTGAATATGACAGTGACGAATTTTTAATCAAAATTGTTCTAACAGTTTATGAAACAACTGATTTGGCCGGTGCGCGCTGAAAAATTAATTACTTTGGCAAAATTAAAGATTTTTGGTTATTAATTTAAAGAACTTGAGTTTATTCGTTTACTGTAAGTATATTGGCCAAAAGATAAAACATTCTAAATCTATACTGAATCGAAATTATTTGCCTATGATTCACACGAAACACACTGCTGTAACCGGGAGGAATGGTTAGACTTTAGAGAAAAAGAGTGACTTCGTTCGATTTTTACCTCAGATAGTCCTTTTTGCATAGTATCATGCCGCCTTTAGTAAAGCAAGTCTGTCCAACTTCTTCCAACTTAGCATCACAACAAGAGCACTTCAGGCAGTTCACATGCCAGTACTGGTCCAGCGCTAGTAATAAATAGCGGTCAAATATCGGCTCTCCGCAATTTGCACATCTCTGCGTTATTTTAATCTTCTTGCCTATAAAAAGCAAACGCCAGAGAGTTCAACGCAGCACGGCTAAATTAAACAAACGCAAATCAAGCATAGTTTAGAAAAACAACTATACATATTTAAAACGATCTTTTTAAAACATTTCTGTTCGCCAAATATACATCAATTTTCGTGAAGCATATTTATTTGTTTTTCGAGCGAAGCGTTTGTAAGTCTACTGTGCAAACCAGCGGTTTAGCTCGGTGGACTGATACCAATCTTTTGAATTGAAATGTTTACGAGCTAGTGATCAGTATACAAAATACCACGGCAAAAACAAGTTTAAAAACAGCAAAACCACGTAGAAGTTATAAAAAGAACAGCTACAATTAAGAACTAAGAATCGTCGGTTTTTGATGGAATTCTTCAAAAGGGATTACACGAGAAATCTTACCTTTATTCGACATTTTTTAAGCTGTTTCGACGGCCAGGCGAGACTCGAATGTAATAACACGTATGACGAGCGACTGCAATTTTGTTTCTCTTCGGAGCGAAATTAACTGACATAGAATGTTTGCAGAAACAACAAGAGAAGGTGACTGGCGTTATTGAAAAATTCATCAGCTGACAGAGCCATAGTTGAACCTAATCAAATCGACATCACATTTACTATTGAACACGTTCGACCATATACTAACAAACTCTGGATAATTGGCCTTCCAAGCTTACGAGTAATAATTTCAACTCTTGACAAGCCGCATCCGTATTGGTTAGACTCATAAAAACACAAACTCAAAATGATCTTTTTACTTCTAAAATTCACACGTCATAATTGCCTTCTATGAATGGCTGTAATGAGCTGTTTAACTAGATGAAAGCTTATCATATCTTCAAGTTTAAAATATTAATGAGCTTAGTTCTGTCACAGCATTAAAAACATTTGCTTACCTTTTCCCCTCTTAATTGAAATTCTTTGTTTTTAGTCATTTTCTGTCTTGCAAGTTTAAGGGGCGCCTTCCAGGGCGAAGAATTTACATATAGATGGCTAAAAAGTAATTATTTCTTTCATTAGCCGAAATGTCACTCAGGAAATTATCCCCTTTCAACGAAAGTGAATACTTAGTTCTCATATAAAAATATTGAATCCCAAAATTTATGTAAAGAAGTGCTTGGACTTTCTTCCCCAGAGACAACTGTCTCTTGAAGCTTAAAATGTTAATTAAGACAGTTTGTTGTACTTTGAACTGTGGTTGAAACCGTGCAGTACAGGCAATATGTAGAAGTTTAATTTACTATAAACGTCATATTGTGTACTCTATCTTGTTGACAACACGTGTCGAAGCTTGGAGAACCATTAGCAAACTAATATATAGCGCATCTTGTGTAAACGAAATAAAGGGAATTGCATTTCTTAAATCAATCTTCAAAAATTGTGTGAGATAGTGTCTTCACCTTACGGACGACTAGGCCACACGCGTGCATAGATCTATAGAAACGTTTCCTTGGCTTTGTCCAAAGTTTTGAGGAATGTTAAAAAAAAATTTGTTCTCGGTCGCATAAAGTCTCAAATCTTTCGTTATATAGATTGCCAAATTCAACCCAACTTGACTCTGTTGAGGGCTTGAGTCTATACTTTCATGTTCATTCTAAATTAGTCTAAATTCGTCAGCTGAAAGCCGTTTGGTTTAACTCCTTTTTGTACACATTTTTTAACTATTCAGTCTACTTGAATTTTCTTAGACAAAAATTGATTTACGGAATTCCAAAGCTTTGCCGGTAATTTTCTTTCAATGATGACGCAATGTAGACATAGTTTTAGAATCATTTTTTGCCACCACTAAATGTAAGAATGGACACTCGGTTCTCAATGGTTGCTTGCCAGTAAAGCTGAAATACAACTGAACAATTTGTGGTAGGTTGTAAACTAAAAATAGAAAATATTTATCAAAGTTGGTGGACAAAAAGTCGAAGAGTAAAAGCAGCTTTTACAGAAAGAACCATAGAGTCGAGATGCCCTTCATCACATAGAGATTATGAAAATCTATGGTATTTAAAAACATTTTTTAATGATATTAAGTCAAAGTGCACTTTAAAGTTTAAGTCACTTTGTCAATTGCTTTTAACCAGTATTAATAATAAATTCCAATCTGTTTTTCGTGCAGATGTTTTAGTATGTATAGATGTACTGATAATGGTGCATGGCAACACATTCAGTATGCTGTAAATGAAGAATGCGGCTGTGTTTAGCATTACAAAGTTCATTCATTCAAGAAAAAAACATCGACGGGCTCGGTGAATAAGGCATACAATTGTTTATTGCAGCATCCTTCAGCTCCAATTAGTATTTTGAGAGGTATTGTCCTGCTAATTCAGTTACTGATTAAAAAGAACTTTTTGCACATGTAATTGTAAAAACCTAAAAACAAATTCAAAAGGCTGTAGTTGTTTTAAAACTCTTACAAAATCAGGGGAATAATGAATAGTGAATAACAGTCCAAAATTGACTTGGAATAATGAATTATTGCATATGAAATCCTTTAGGAATAATGAATAACGAAGAAATGATAAAAGAATAATGAATTGTGCAAAACTTTGGAAAATGAATAATGCCGAATTACGGAGAAAAAATGGCCAGGAATAATGAACTATTGACCACATAATAATTAACCTTCAACCCCTGTTACAAAATTCCTACCAAAGGAAGCAAAAAGCCGAAGGGTAAGGGAGTTAAGCTCTGCAGATGGTATAATCATGGTCAAAAAAGTTAACGTTTCCAGTCTACGAGGGCAGAGGAGCTGTCGTTTCGAGTGTTAGTCTTTCGCCGGTCAAAACAGAATGTTTGATAGTTGTCTGGGGTTAAGAATTGAGTTAATGAACGGACAATAAATAAAAAAAACATTCTTCATTACAACGGTCATCATTTAACCGGTACAGTCTAAATTTTGAAGGAACTCGCATTTTTATCCAAAAAAACTACCATCAGTTTTGGAATCAGTAATTAATAGACTCTTTAAGATCTCAGAGACTTATTGCTGCGAGCGGAGCGAGTGAGCAGCAACACTAATCTACACAAACAGCGGTTGGGATACCTGTTTCGGCCCGATAATATACCCGCCGAACGAGATCATGTGCGATGGATGGTTCAAGATGGCGTCTTTTCTCGTGCCCAGTGTTCTCTCCTGGACTTGAACGAACACAAGTTCGAAACAATATATTAAGTGGAAGCAATTCGCAGCATTTTCCTTTCAGCAGAAACAGCTAGTATTGAAAATATGTTATACACCTTCTACGTGCACTGGTGGATGGTATATTGAATTAACATAATCTATGTGTCTCTTCTTTTCCACTTGTGCTTGTACCAATCTTCTGTTTATTTTATCAACCTCGTACCCACGCTCAATTCGCTCCAATGTGAAATGAGACTGGGCACGAGGTTGTTCTGTTATGTCGTCCGTCGTGACATTTTGGCATTCCTGCCCTCCTCAGTTGGCTGTTTTGTTCCGAGTTCAATGTCTGGTGCCATGTTTATAAATGTATTGTTGCCCCGTATGTGGGAGCTGTGTTTGTCCTTTTTTAAGGACCTACACAGTCACCTGAGGAGGGCAGGATAGCCGAAACGTCGCGAAGGAGGACAGAACAGAAGACTGAATACAAGCATAAGCTGAAAAGAAGAGACAGAGAAAATTATGATGCAGAGAGCCACGTGCACCCAACTGAGGACTCTATCAAGTTACATTTAAATAAACTCGAGGCCAAAAAAATTGAACGTATGGACTATTTCACTATGCAGTTACACGTCTGACATATTCATTTCAGTCAAAAAGCTAAAAAGTTAAATGATTTGCCGCGTACGGGTGCGCAACCTCGTTCCCAGGGCCTTCTCTCAACCTTCCATGGAAAGGCTCTGGGAACAAGGCTGACCGGGTACGGAGAAAAGTTGAAATTGCCGCTCTGTTTGAAATGCATGAGAAAGTCGGCAACAAAATTATTACAAAAGCTAAGCTCATTAAGTAATGGTCCGAGTAAGAACTAGGGTACCTCCCATTGTTCTACGGCATTTCGCTTTTCCCACATCAGAATGTTTAGATTTTCTTACTGAGATTACATCAACCTGTGTACAACATGGTTTCAAAGTAAAATGCAATCAAACTATATTTTAAAGCAATGCTTCTTTTGTGCTATAATAATTTATCCAATCATAAGACCAAAACAAAAGCCAAGAAAACCTTTTGATTTTCGATGTTCCCCAGGTGGAATTTTTCTTGAAGTTAAAAAAAAATGTTTCAACTAGAAGAGAAGGAATGAGTGAACTAGATAGAAAGAAATTAGCTTACTTGTGAAGATATGGTCGATTTTCAAAGCTTAGTTAACGGTTTGACAATACATATATCGCAATTAGCACCTTTTGGCATTCCATTGCCATTGACCTGCCTAGTTCTTACTCGGATCGTTACTTAAAACGTTGTACACGAAAACTTGCTCAACTTGTAAGTGCGACTGAAGCTGTTTTTCTCTTTGCTGGCGCAAAATAGCATATGCAAACTTAATTCAGCCTCTTAAATATGGCGTCACATATACAACACGAGATTGAAACGAAATGAAGTCAATTATATGCAGGTAGAAAGTCGAAGCACATAATTTCACTGCTAAGAACAGAAAGAACTCAAATCAATAAGGTTCATATTCATAATTGCGTCACGATTGCGTTTTCGTGCGCAAAAATGAGACTCTGTGGTTATATTTAGTTGCTACGTGCAGCGTAACGAACATTCCAGTGATTAAACATCAGAGAAAAGACATGACGAGTTTTTGAGCTGTAACTTAAACAGACCGCACATAGTACTTCACGACTCAACCTCAATTTGATGCCATTGTGAAGTCATCCTGAATAAAGGTCATTCGTCATGCTTAATATTGAGAATTTCATTTTGCTCTCAAGACAATCCGGCCATGTTGTAAAATGACACCTCAAAGTTTCATGTATTGTAAAAAAAGTCGGTTGATCGACTTTTAACCCCAACCGCAACCGTTGGCTGAGTTGCTGGAGGTTTAATACAATAATGTTACGGCACTGCATCACGTAGTTTACAATATTATGTAAGGATAAATGCCTCCTGCGACCAAGACCACAACAACGGGACATAACACTACTCTTATTGGCAAGTTTGTGGGTTCTCTTGAGTCGCCCTGAGTGCACCTCTTAGTAGTATAGAGTGAGCAGAATTAGCCGTATTTTCGGGAAGCAAGTGAGGTACACAAGTGTAGAGAGGTGCAAGTGATGGCCACCGGGTCATTCTTTTGTTTTGAATGACTTGCCCAAACTTGCGCGATTATTCTTTTGTTTTAATGGATTGCACCATCACAAGAACGACTCAGCATTTTCATGAGGGATGAAATGAGTTAGGAATAAGAAAAAAATAATTTCTTTATGACGTCATACTACGATAATTTATATCTTCTAAGATAATTTACGCGTGCGCCCCTAAGATGATTTATGCGTGCGCCTGACTTGCGTCCCAAAAATACGGCACATTTTGCTCACTTTGTACTACTCCTCTCACCTCTCTACAGGCTCGTTACGCGAGGCAATTTCAGTCAGCAATTTGCAATGAATACCACTGTGAAGCAAGTTGCTGCAGAAATTGCGCTTGTAACATCCCACTTTTCAAATGGCTCATCATCATCATCATCATTGTTTCTTATTGCGCCATGCATATGTCGCATATGGCACTGACAAAGTTCCTCCTTTCTTCTCTTTTCCTCACCTTTTTGTGCAGCTCCCCCTCAAACTCCCCCAACCAAACTTGTTTCGCTCCTTCCACCATCCTTCTCCAAGTATCTTTCGGTCTCTCCCGCTTTCTTCTTCCAGGTGGTTGCCAAGTAAGCAAGTAAGCGCTATTCTTGTGTCCTCTGTGCTGTCTTTCCTCAAAACATGTCCAATCCACTGCCGTCGTCGGTTTCTGATACGACCCGTTGCTACTGGCATTTCAGTTACTCTGTGGAGATCAACATTTGAACACTTTTATCGCAGGTAAAAATGAATTGCGTTGCGAATTGTCCACGTTTGGTATCTCACCAGCATTTTTGCAACTTTTCGTTATTGTTAGCATTGCATCGAAAGTTGCAGGAAGCATTTCCCTCGTGCAACACAGCCTTATACGACCCGAGATCGATTCCCGGGCTCCGCCTATGAACTGAGACTTGTCAAACGTAATCTTACTTCGAGGGTTTTTCCTCGGCTACTCTGGTTTTCTTCCCTCTTCATAATCGATACTTGCTATTTAAATCTGGCCGTGGAACACAGAAATAAGGCTCGTAATATATGGATGACATGTCCTTTGGATCTGTCCGAAAAAAGAGTGTCAGAGTATTTCCAGGGATGAAGCTCTCTCTGCTATATTCCTGCCGAGTATAACTTATATGATAGAGGAGCTTTAGTTTAATTTCTGTACTCAATTTATGGACCGAGAGAAAGACCACGAAAGCGGCAGATTGAGATTGTAACAAAGATATGGAATTGAAGGAATCAAAAATTAAGGATCAGTCTCTGGACAGACAACAGAAGGTAATACATAAACCCCAACCAACCAACAATTCATGAGCCACTCTGATGTTTCCATGAAAACCTGTCTATACTTCAACACAAAATCCAGCTCTCAGTGCAGACGACTGTAAGTATATATACTATTTAGGCAAAAGAAAACTTTGTTCGTGTTTGCATACCCTGCATGGTATAAATGGCTCTCCTATTCAACATGGAAAATTGGTTGTGTTTCAGCCAGACCAGTGCTAATAATTTCATGGGCCATCTATACCTCCTCTGGCACACCCTTGCAGGTACTTTCTGGCCACCGGGGCCCGGTTCCTCAAAACCAGATTAGTTTTAACCCAGGGTTAATTACCATGACAACCAATAGGTTTTGTTAAGAGT
>JAOCNB020093792.1:0-11745 GCA_026546465.2 Palythoa caribaeorum | reverse complement strand
TCAGCTCCTCCTGTTTAAGCTGGTAGTTAATGTCAGCTCTTTGTGACAAATAAGACATTGCACTGCTGCCACTGCGTCGAGGTCGCTTACTTTGACTTTCCTCCATCCCATCTGATTGCCTTTTTTGAGTGTCTTTCAATTTTTCCATAGCTTTTAACCTGATATCTTCAGCTTTTGCTTTATCACTCTCTATTTTTCGGCTCTTCTCCCGACCAGTTTCCTGTTGCTCTGCCTCTGCACTTTCTTCCAGGGCAATTATTTGCTCTAACAGGTTTTCCAGCTCTGTCGGCTCATCAGGTGCAATTCCAGTTGCCTTTTCTTCAGCTCTCAATTTCTTTTTGTGTCTGTTTTGCAATATTCCAACATGATCTCTAACAGATCGCTTGTCAACATTAAAAGCCAGAAAGGAACAATTATTGAGTGTTGTAGCCACTTTATCCCAAATTGTACTTCGTTGTGTTGAGCCTTTTTTTGTAGTGAATGGATTAAGATTGAGAACTTCTCGGCAGAGTATCAAATCATGATCTTTGGTCCAAAACATCACTGAACTAAAATAAAAACAACAAATGCAAATAAGTGAAGGTATATACAGACTGATTTTTCTGTTCCCTGTACATCAGTGTACATGTGCAAACCCGACCGTGCAATTCCTGTCGTATCAAGAATGTTGAAATTTTATCTGCGAATGTGTCACCGAAAATCTTATCATTACAGCGTTTCAACTGGAACGTAAACCGATTTCTAGACAATACATCCTGAATTTCGCAACAAGTTTGCCTAAACTAAAGGCTTAAACAATATAAATGCTTAAATAAAAAAGCCGAGCCAAACATCTCAATTATTTCACACAGTAATTTCACAGAAGGCAGAAAAACCTGAAAATATTTAATGTGCTCGGAAAAGATGAAGATCCCATTAAAAGTGAGGCATTTACGCCAAACTAAAGCTTACCTCGGAGGTTTGTGTGAACTTGAACCGCTTGAAGGCTCTGCCATTTTCAAGCAAAGTGTGCAACCTGAACAAAAACGTTAGTAGCGTTAAAACAGCATCATTTTCGACGCTTACCTTTCGTTGAAAAGCATAAATATAGTTCTAGTTGCGATATTTATAAGTAAAGTGGCAAACAACTCAATTTCCTTGAAGAAACATAAAGTTAACTACTCACGTTTTCTCCACAACGCCAAAGTGCTCGGTTTGACGTTCCCAACGTCAGCGCAACGCAACAACAAGCCACCATGGGCATGCGCAGAATCCTCATTTCCGAAAAAATTATTTCCGGCCGTGTATTGTAGTCATCGCGTCCTGTATCTTAAAGTGTCTATTGACAGCTCCGGTAATGCAGAGGACATTCACATATGGGACAAAACAAATGTTATCTCTGTCTGGCCAGTTGTATGACCTTGCTGGGTAACATGGATGCATACATTTTACTTTCATATCACAGGGTGCCCGCGGGGTCCTTAAAAAGTCTTAAAAAGTCTTCGAAAATTCGAAAATTCTTTCTTTAGATCTTAAAATGTCTTAAATTTGATTTCAAGTCAAAAGTGTTTCTTTCACTCGTTAATAATTTGAAGCTTTTTCTGGCTTACTTGCTTATCACGCACACAGAATGCCTTGAAGAAGCAGCAAAAAGCGCATGAGCAACCACTTCAAAGCCCACAATCGTGTTGGGCTGCGGATAATCTAATCTTTCACTAGATCATGTGAGCGAAATGTGAGTTGAATTTAATACATTTAATAAATTTTACATGAAAAAATTTGGAGCAGCATAGGTCTTAGATTTTGAAAGTTTGGGTCTTAAAAAGGTCTTTGAGTTGGAACCTGCAGGAACCCTGTATCATCATGTTCCTCATCAACATCATCGACAATACCAATCCAATGCTTCTCATCATAGGCACAAATGAGAAAATTAGACAGCTTCGGATATACATAATTACTGCTCCCAGGATTGCTCTTCATGCCCCTAATCAGGTCAAATTATTTGGCGTAAACTCGGTCATCTGAGACCCTTTTGGCCGCCATAACACTCCCAGAAAGAGGAACAAAATGATGAAAGCTTCTTGTGCCAGGTAAGGTAGTCACACTGCTGAACATTTCCTTCAACTGTTATCTGGCAGCATCCATTTCTCCAGAAGCTATTAACAAAACTTCGATGCCCTGAATTGACTCTTTACAGTAGTGGAATACAGCTGTAGGTGTCAAGATTTGATCTGCTAATGGCTCTGTAAGCTTGTCCTAGCTGTTAAGCACTTAAGCGTTCCACCAACACCATCACAAGGTGATTTCCCATGACTAGTAGCAGAAAATGACCAGCCATAGTTAATGCCGAAATCCTTTTCATGGAGACACAAGTTGGTGAAGTTTTTGCAGTTCTTGTATTGTCCTGCACAGCCATCACTAAAGTAGTGCACCTTGCTTACTTATGGACAAATCTTCTCTTTGTTGAAGTCCACAGATCGCTTCATAACTTCATGAACAAAGCCTGTGCCATTGTTTAAATCCTCTGAAATATAACATAGGTGTTTCCCTGTTAGTTTGTTTTCCTTGTTGTGTTATATGACGATAGGGTGTAAGGTACATGATTGTTCCAATGGAATCCCTGGGTTTCATCTTGGATGATAAACTTGGAATTTTTGGCAAAGTCTCATATAATGATAACTTCATCCTCTCTCAATTCTTCCTTGACTTTTTTCAAATACTTTGCCAGAGGGTGTTGTAATGAAGGAGTGAGTTGTAAGGGCTGCAGTTTTTCAGCAAGTAGGGAAATAACCTCTGGCAGTACATGGTTGAGTAACTCTGAACGATCAACATTTGTCCACTGCTGAAAGTGAATGTGAACCTTCTCTTCTTCGGCATCTTGATTATCCTCTTCATTATCAGACTGGAGTTGCTCATTCAAATATTGCTCCAACACACCGGTGTCAGGGCAATTGGGGTAACGGTGAATCACATACTCCTTGGAGCTTCTACTGCAAACCAACGTTTCCCTGAGGTCGTGGTTATCTTTCTCAAGCTTGACAGCTGCAAGCATCAAAGTGACGTTCTGGTGGATTGTACACACACAAACTGAATGAGTACCAGAAGATCCTACCAAGACACACCACTTTGGTTGTAGACTACAAAACTTCGAAAAGCCAACCTTCTTGTCTGGATAGGTTTTTTTGAAGGCAGCATAGAGTTCCTTCAGGTCACACAGCAGCAACCTCTTCTGCATATGTAAATTTTTTTAATGCTAACACATTCCTTCTTGCTTGGAGTTTGTCTGCTGTATTCATCGTCACAGTAGAGGTCTTTCACAGCTTTGACTACGTCATCTGATAGAACTTTACCCTTCTTTGGATCTGGTAGTTCCAAAATTCCTTTTTCTTCCACTAATTCCTTTGCCTTCCGTACCATATATTCAGAAACACCAACTTCCTTTTGAGCTGTCTTCATGGACCACGAAGGTGGCATCATAGTCAATATTTGTTTTTTTTTGCCTGTTGTTGCTTGTCTTAATTTTATCTTTCGTGAGTCCGACAAGTGTGTCTAATCACCAGCTTTCTTCTTTAACTCTTTGACGTACTCTGATTCGATGGTTTCAGGTAGATTTAATTCTTCCGGCAGAACATCAGCAACTTCAGCAATCCGTTTTTTGAGAATTTCTTTTTGTTCTTTCTGTTTTTCTTGCACCTGTTGAAATTTACGCTTACCGAGTGCAACTCTTGCATACGCTTCAACAGCACGTAGCTTAACAGGGCTCAAATCCATCTCTTCTAAACTTGTATTGAGGTCTTCTCGCAATATTTCATTTTCCGTTTCAGAAGAAAGACTTTCTTTATCACAGTCATTTCCTATTTGAGAATTAAACTCGTGCTCTGTCTCCTTCAATTGGTCTAGTCTAATTCCTTTCGACAAGAGGTGCATTGCTTCCGTTCAGGCATAAAACTTATGTTGATTTTGCTAAATTTCTTTGCTGTTTCTAAACGTATTTCTCTTAAAGAATCTTTGGCTGGCTTTTTATGTATTCCAAATGGGTTACAGCACTTTCTTTGGAACTGAGGATATATCACAAGAACTGATTTCTCATGATGTAAACAGATGTAATGGTCAGGACTAGCTGAAATGCCTGTTCACAGTACAACTAACTCCACTTGTTCTGCGGTCAAGCAGCTGAATAACTTTAGTGCAGTTGATCTGGTGTGCTGATCTTATATCTTGCTTTTCCCTTTTGCTTGTTTTCTCCCTGTGTTGGCATTGTGGTCTAGGGCTCCAGGCTGTGACCTTGTTGTCATACCTTTGTAGAAAAGTGTTCCCATTTTGGACAATATTTGAGTGATTCTGAGTGGTAAACGTCTGCTTCCCCAGTATGGCAAAACTTTGTAGGCTTTGCAAGATTATTGTATTTTTTTGGTTTTCTCGTTTTTGCCTTTACTACCATGTGAACGCATTTTACATTTTCCTATCTTTTGGACCGATCGAAGTGCCAGGGCAGTCTTATATTCCTTTGCCATGTTCCTTTGAGAGAGGTCCAGCTTAATATACAAATTCGAGATGACTTTTAAACCTCGTCAATTCATGGTATAAATATTTACTATGCCAGTTTATCTTGGCTTATACAAAGTTGGCGACTGCCATTTTAATATATCTGAATGGATGATGAAAAACTTCAGATACCATGTAAAGTTAAACCACAAGCTGAGTATATTTTCTTTGTTGCCCATCTCAATTTGATTAAAATATAATACAAACTGCGGTCACAAACATTACAGCATAATGCACTTTGCAGATTTTCATATACATTTCAACTTGAATTTCGTATGTTACATCATACATTTTTAGAAGTGACTGTTAAACAGAGTTACAACAAATTTAGAACCGGAATGCTCAAGACTTAACTCTAACTCTACAATATAGATCAGAACGACCAGAGGCTAAAGTGATTCTATTTAATACAATGACTTGTAGAACTATTGTGACTGGCAATTGCTGAAAACTGACCATCAGTGGTTAATGAATGCTTTTAAGTGTTCCGTTTTTCTATCATGTAAATATAACTTTGTCTTTCCAATGTAAAATTTATTGCAGTCCAAGCAACTAGCTTTGTAAACTACTTTAGACATAAAAGAATGAGCGAGTTTGACTTTGTGAGGGGAAAAAAAGACTTGATTTTACCAGTGTTACTAAAAATACTCTTGAAATCAAAGCTATAGTAAAACTAAAGAACACAATACTTAAGCTGTTGCGAAACTGCTCTGCTATGTAAACCTAAAAAGGGCAATCAAGCTGTGATTGTACTTCAATCTCAGTCTCTATCGAGTTTCCTCTATCTATTAACAACAATGTAGCAACAACTGAACCTCAGTCTAATTAGATATATTCATAGCAATTATTTCTCGTATAACATTGTACGTTCTTTGTCATCTTGTACTGGAATACCTCAAAGTTCTCTTCTGGAGTACTGTTCAACCTCGTCAAATCTATCTTAAAAGGCCAGCTTCATTTGGACCTCTTGGATATCGGAAGGCATATTTCCTTTTTTTCTTTTGGAATTATTGAAGGGTTTGTATAACTACTTCAGTTGATCATTATCCAATTATCTTAGAAGTTGGTCATTGATATGTAACTGATTATGAATAATCATATTATTACACGACGTTTTGTTCTGCTTTTGCCCCCAAAGGGAACGAGGACTCCAAAGTCTTGATTCTGGTTTCTTATGTTCTTCTTACAAACTTCTTACAGCTTTCAGCTACGTCTGCTACTTTAACTTCTATTGCTACCGACTGGCTAAGGCTAAGTTTTGTGCTTCTTTTATAGGATTTCCAAGCTTATCGTCCAGATTAAGTTGTTTGTCACGTATTTTTCAAAGCAAAGACAAAGAAATTAGTGTGGTTAAGTTCATATAAGGTTATGAACAGAAAGTCAAACCAAATTGTAGTTTCTCTGAAACTTTGCGAGCATAGTAACACCCTAAAATCTTGGTAAATAACTAAAAATATATACTTTTTGACATAATATTTATCAAGTAGGAAAATTCACCTTAACTGTTATAAATAAATAAACTTACTGTATAATTTAAACTATTTTATATAATCGCAAAAAAATCATTTAAGTCGCACTGAGGGGTGACGTCTACAACTTGCAATTTCGGATGTGCGAGTTTGCGTAGGTCACACCTGTTTTAAAAATTCCGCTAGATTCTTTTCTGTTCTGAAAGTATTGGTTTGAATTCCTAACGGACGTCTTATTAATATTGGTTATAGTTTGTTTGTCACGTACTATTATGATACTCGTGATTGCTAGTAATCACCGGAAATCCAGCTAAGATCACAAGTGCAGAAATATTGGCTAGAGTTCAAATGGTCACGTATGATCCTGTATGTTTGACTATCTAATGATATCCTGCTATTTAATAATACTAAAGTAGAATTTCTTGTGACAACTGACAGAAGTTTCCCGAAGTCTGTTACAACAATAAGATAATTGTGATTAAAATGTTTTTAAGTTTAAGTGAAATATTTTATAAAAGCTTACCCTTGAACTTAATTGCAAAAAGCAAAACTATTAAAACAAAACCCAGATAAAACCTGTGTCGTTAAGGTGCCTTCCTTGTTAGTTTCAGCTGTCCCCAGTTAAACCGTAAGGTACAAAAGTGATAATTGTTTGATAATAACTGATTAACTATACTGCACAACTGCTTACATAGCAGCTATAATTAATATTATTTTTCTGCGGTTTGATGCCATATACATGTTATTGCCCTTAAAACGGAAGATTACTGTTCAACTTTGGAGAAAGACAATACAGGCGATGCTTTGTGTACATTTGTGCCTTCTCTGCCGTCTTTCTTGATTTTCTCTCCACATTTTGGACAGAAATAAAAAGTATCTTCGACAGCGCTTCCACATTTGCTGCAAAACATGGCGGTCGTGGAAAGAGAAGGCCGACTTGGTAACTGGTCCCTTCTTTGATAGAAGAGGGAGCCTGGGTCGAATGTGTCTTGTATTTTCGAATGTGTTTCGTTTGTGAATGTGTTTTTTCGGAATTTGTTTTCGACTTTTGCAAATGTGTTTTTGACTTTTGTGAATGTGTTTTCGATTTGTGAATGTGTTTTCGATTTGTGAATGTGTTTTCGATTTGTGAATGTGTTTTCGACTTTTGCGAATGTGTTTTTGACCTTTGTGAATGTGCTTTGAATTTGCAAATGTGTTTTCAACTTTTGTGAATGCAAGGGACTGTACAAGGGACTATCAGTACTTCTGTCAGGGCTTCTTGAGCTTTGATATGGAGAATATGTTGGACTTGGTGAGCAATATGATGGTCCGGTACCTGGTTCCTACGGACTGTCGTCCGAACTAATGGGGTGGTATGCTTGGTGAAGTGGCATGTTGTTGTAGGTTGGCGCTGTTATGAGCTGAGGCTTAATTCCAAGAACTTCCATTCGCTATATAAGCCCTAAGAATCGATCATCCAAATGACTCATTTTACATTATCTGGCTGTCAACTCTTGAGCCACATGATCTAATACATTTAAAATTTGCTGGAGCTGTAAACGTATGTTGTTTACGACCTCTAATTTCTCTTGTAGGTGTTGTGCATTTCCAAATGCCCATGTACATTACATATATACATATATAAGCAACAAACCACAAAATTAAAAATTGAGGACATAGTGTAGTCCTCACACGGGTTGTTACCAGCAACCTATAACTTGGCTACTGAACGATTGTTTAACTACACTTAGATCTATATATTTTTAATTAAGTTACATCTTATATTGTCGTATTTTAGTCCAGTAGTTCCAGGGGTAAAAATAACAATAGAACAAAAGATAAAATCTCACATCTTAGTCATTAAGGGTTTGTTACAATTTTGACAAACCTATTTCTTGTAGGTTTTTCTAAAGTTTTTAGTTCAATTTAAATCTCCTTCTTTACTTGCATCTGATTTTGTTGAAGGTATTGTCCACAGTTCCATATGCGTAGGATTGATATGATGGTTATCGAGTTCAAAATGGCGAGTGCCAAGGTATGCCACGTTGAGTGTCGTCGGAGATCCCTCACTAATTTTGGCAATATTCTTTTTAATTTCCTTTAACAACCATGGTATTCTGGTGAAACTTCATTGGGGGGGAATTTTTAATAATTTGTAATGTAACTCATACAGAGAATTGTCGGATTTACCTGACCAGGAGATGTAGTTGACGTTATTTAAAGTAAGTATGGGAAGGTGGACACTCCGTGTTTCCGGACATCTGCCAAGTGCTGTTTCTTTACCGTGTAAAGTTGTTTCGCAGGGAAAACTATATATTGTAAGGGGAGATAGTTGCAGTTCCTGTTCTGTTTGGTTCTTGATATGGATTTTAGAGTTAGTTGTTGCGAGGTAACATCGTCCTCCAAGATGAATAAGTGGGTCAAGTGAGCTGTAATCTTTAGATGTGGCGATGCTTGTAACAAAATTTAGATGTAGGAGTCCAATACATTCCAAGCCGTTGAGGGTCTTTGTGTCGAGGTATTGCTATTTCTGGGCAGAGAAACATTTCTTGTTGTCAGAGGCACTTGTTGATCGTATTGCTACGAATTACGGTTCTTGAATCTGGACAGACTATTAAGATTGTGCCTAGCTACCGGTCCTATGTAGCAGGTTCCTGAAACATTATACTTAACTGGAATAAGATACTGTAGGGTACAAATATCATTGTCCTTGATGTGTGATACTGTCATCAGAATATTTGTCTTCAACGATGCTTGTGTATACTTGTAATTCACCATTGGCGGTCTTTCCATTAACAATATGGATCATGCTTTGAAGGTCTGCCACAGTGTCGGTCATCTTTTAAAGAGTTGACTTTATGTTAGTAACATGTGGAGATTCACAAGACCAGCCAACATGTCTGTCAATCCACTGAATTAAGCCACCTAGTCCTTCATGGCATGCCCAGGTGCTCCATCATTGGCGACTATGGATTATGGTTATTTGACTGGGATGGGCCATGTTGAAGCCATGACTTTTCATATCTTGATTGGACCGTGTAATATTCACATCTAAAGCCAAGGAAACAATTCATTAAAGTGAAGTACATGACCATATACTGTGTGCAGAGTAACATAAGCTGGATATTCCCAGAACACATTGGGGCTGAGAAAAGGACCACCAAAAGTTGCTGCTGACAGAATAAAAAAATTGAAACTTTGAATCAGTCATTTTATGGAGAGATTGTTACTCTTCTAGGGAAACAGGATATCCCTTTGTTGTCCTGAGTGCTACATAAGTACTGACCGTTTGCGTTGGAGGGGTTGCAGGACTTGTACCACCAGGCACCTGTGTAAAACTGAGCACACTTATCACTACTGTGATCTATTTTTACAATTGTTTTAAAATTAAGGCTTTTCTGTCATTAATCTATCCAACACATGTGTTTTTGCAACTCTTTTGGTTTCTGCCATAAGGGTTTCTAACACATTGCCACTTTTGTTGCCTTTTTGAAATGAGTGGGCAACATTCGCTTCGTTTTCAAAACTAAGGCAGAGAAAATAAGCCTAAGTGTCTATAAAGTTAATACGCGATATTTATCAAAGAACAGGTCTTTAATACGCGGGTAGTGCAGCTTTGTAAAGAAATGTATACATGATTATAAAGCTAAATTCGAAGTAAAACAAATAATCATTTCAATGCCACCAAACACTACCTCTCCCTTCATGAATGGAAAGGCGTTCTCAGCATAGACATCTAAGCATGTAAAGTCTGGTAGTTCTGAGACATTTCAAGTACATGGAGTGTGCTCAAGTATTTTCCACAGTTCTCAGAAATGATCTTGGATATAAGGCCAAATGCTGTACTTCCCGCAATTCAAGATTTGAGTTGGAGATCATATTAAACAGCTCCATGCAAACGAGTCTCATTCTTAACACGTTCAAAAAAACTTGTAAGGAAAAGGAAATAAACACCAGATAGAGAAATCTTTATTTTTAAATTCTCATAAAATACTCATAAATGTGTGAGTTTACTATCCTGCAATTGTATAAGTTAATGTTAAATCTGTTACCCCGAAGGACAGTGTTGCCAGAACCTTTCTCCCCTTGTAAAAAGTTAATTTACAGTTACTGAACTGCCTTGATACTTTTCCCAGACTCTCCCTTTGTTTTGAGATTCCTTATAGGAGAATGTCAAAAACTTTCAAGGTAGCCTAAGCCTGGTCAGCCAGACCAATAATAAATGGAGACCAGGAAGAAAGCGTTCATTTTGGAAAGTGTAATATGGCCAGTTTCACTCAATTCTCACCATGCTTGTACAACTTGTATTGTGAAGAGGATCTTTAAATCGTTTTTTCACAATGCATCTCTCAGATGAAATAATTTTCTCTACAAATTCATTGCCATCCCTTTTTTTCCAGTTGCAATGTTTGCAAGCACCTCTTTCGTAGTATTTAACTGGTTACTTGTAATGCCTTCATGCATTTTCCTAATCCACAACATTGTTGATTCTTCAGTAGCTACACAAATATCAAACTTTCCAAAAAGATAAGCACATCTAGTTATACCATCACAATATTAAGTATCAAGAAGCTCTCTCTGCTAGTTTAGTTGGAGCTAGGCCCCCTACGTTCATAATTCATGTATTTAGCAAGAGTCGATTTGAGCAACCTATGAACACTTATACCTGGATGCCTGTCAAGTATAGTTGGAATTTTCTCAACATTTTTAAGCCCCACCAACCATAGTAAATGCTGCATTTGATCATTACCATATATGGCCCAAAGTTGGTCATTGCTCTCATATTGATTATGTACATTTATATTCACATCTGAAGCCAATTAATTAATTGATTAAAGCTAAGTACACGCCATTTACAGCGTACAGAGTAACATAAAATGAATATTACTCGGAACGTGTTGGGGCAGAGGAAAGGACATCTGAAAGATGAATCGAAGTTGCTGCTGATGAATTGAAATGTTGACGTTTATGTTTCATATTATTGCAATGTTACCAGGAGCGAATCATCGTCAGTCTTTTCACAGAGAGACAGTTACTCTACTAGTGGGACCAGGATATCCTTTTGCTGTACAGAGTGTTACCCAGGTACTGACCGTTGATGTTGGAGGATAGCAGGACCTGTAGCACCAGCCGCTTGTAACATCCACAGTTACCACTGCTGTGATTGTTGACTTTATTATCGTTTTCAAGTTGTGAAAATGAATACTTCATTGCATGTCCATTCATGTTTCGCTGGAATTGAAGCTTTGGCGTATTGCTTCACATCTGTCATGTGCCTTTTTCCCCTGGTGTTAAATGCTGTTTTGGTTTTACCAGTGTAACTCCATGGACATGGTGCAAATGGGATTCTATATACAACGTTACATCGATGTTCTTCAGGTTTGGAACTGGTGAACGGCAAATTCTTGCTATAGTCTTTGTAGTGGTTTATTAGTTAGGAGTTTAGTGTTCTTTTTATGTGGAGATTTAGTGATTCTGTGACACTACGCTTGGCTAACTGGTGCAAAACAAGACCATTGGGAACTCGTAAAGTGTAAGTGCAACAGTGGGAACTTGTAAAGTGCAAATGCAAATTTAAAATATCGCAATCGAATAATATTAACATATATCACATATATCGAATAATATTAACATATATAGTTACGTAAATTGGGCCCCGGGAATCCTCATGCGCTAACCAACTCATCTAATCATGAAACTGCTACATTGCCAGCGTGGTGGTCCCTGATGGTGTAGTGGTTAGCACTCCTGACTAGAATACAGGGAGACG
>JAOCNB020093760.1:0-11748 GCA_026546465.2 Palythoa caribaeorum | reverse complement strand
CTCATCATCATCATCAACATCATCATCATCATCATCATCATCATCATCATCATTATTTTTATTACTATTATTACCATTACCTATACCGTTATCATTATCATTTATTATTATTGAAGCCAAATCGGTTTTACCTCTAGGTAAGTATGGGGAGATAGATAGCTTTAAATAAGTAAATTTAAAAAATATTGAAAATAGCGAGGCTCTCCGAGCAATAAGATCCCGTGGTTGTGATTCTCCGGACACTCTGTTCCTTTTAACCTAAACTCTAACGAGAGGAGTCGGGAGCAGCGGAATGAAGAACTTCAATTGAAAAAAATCTACAATGTTATGAAATAATATATAGATTGTAATGGTGGCCTTTATTAGAAAGCAGGTCAAGAACTCCCACCCTGTGTTTTCCTTGTACACATTCAGATTGGGTCTGAGGCATGTTTAGCTAGTTAGATAGTAAAAAGCGCTGATAAACATACAAAGCTAAATGCGAAAATGACTTACTTTTCTTGCTGTCTATCACTGGCTCATCGATGTCTTCATCCGAAGGGTGGGGTAGGGGCAGTTTCAACACAACTAAAACAATAAAAATGTATTCATTTTCCGGCACTCGGTTTTTTTTTCTAAAATATACTCATTATTCAGGAACTTGTTTGATCTAAGATTCCTAGCTAAATGGCGCATTGTTCAAATTAGTTCAAACACAAAAACTCATTTCCTCCAAGCTTGCATTGAAGCGAGTGTATGGTGTTCGTCTGCATTCAAACTAACCTTACTCGTTTTGTTCTTGCAGAACACGAGACAAGAACGGCCAATTTGAACGCAGACGAAAGTATAAAAATTATCAAAGCGAACGCCTTTAATGGAAGGTCTTTGCGTTTCGACATGCAACTGACAAAACCTTATGAAGAAATTATGTTGCACGAGCCATGGCAGAATCAGTAACAATATAGTCCGTGAAATATTTAAAATGTTGAGACAAATCAAAATTTAAAACAACAAATCAATTTCTGTCATCCCTGGCAAATACAAGGCCTGTAGGATGACAAATAGATTGCCTAAAACTTCGATTTATGATAGAATAAGAGAATACCCGAACCAGCACTTTGTTTGTGTCAACGGGAAGTTACGGTGCAATGCGTACCGCGAATCCATTTGTGTAAAAACGAGCACCATTTAAAAACACATTGAATCAAGAAAGCACATAAATGGGATCGAAAAGGTCAAACGAGACAGAGTCGAAAGCCAAACAATTCCAAGCAACTTTTTATATTAAGGGAGCAGCTTTGTGAAATTTGAGCAACTTTTTAAGACATTTTTAAGCAACTTTTAAGGATTTTTTGAGCAGAATATGTCTAGGCCTACTCGCAAAGGTGTGTTTCAAGACAAGTCACTGTACGATCAGTAACGTTACCTTCAAGTCCGTACGTACTGGTGGTGGGATGGGTGTATACGCACCCCCCAATAGAATTAAGCGAGTTCTTTTTTTATCATTCGGATAAGACAATTCTTGTTTAACAATTTAACTATAAAATTTAGCGATAACATGTTAATGTGCATGATGACGTTTCGACGTCGGCTAACATCATTTTCAAGTCAGTTGTTCGAAAAGCAAACGGAGTGGGAGAGCCTAACAGATCCTCCATTGGTCAACATCTTCAGCGTGAGCACAGCCGGCAATAACACTGCTGTCAATGACTCTCAATTTACAGTACTAAAGAAAGGTAGAAACAAATTGGATTGCCTGGTGTACGAGATGTTATTAATTCAGAAAATCAAACCAAGCTTGAATGTTCATGCAGTCAGATTCTGTACGCGCCTAACTTTTTGTTTGACACCTTCAAGTCTTGTTTTTGTTTTATGTCTTTTGTTGTGCAATTCAGCCAAGGTTAATATATTCAATAATGTATTCAGTACACCTATATAAACTTAGTTTGCTTTTCGAACAATAGACCTAATCTGCTGCTCTCAATGTTTTCCTAATACAGACCTCTAGGGAAATAAGGCTTGGTATAGATATGGTAATAAGAAAAACACAAAAGAATGTTCAGCTTAAACAAAGAACTTCATTTCCCAAGAGGACTGTATTGGGAAAACGTTGAGGGCAGCGGATGAGGTCTATTGACTTGAAAATGACGTTAGCCGACGTCGAAACGTCGTCACATTAACATGTTATCGCTAAGTTGTATAGTTAGATTCTTTTTTATTACTTTCTATAAAAATTTAACCTCGTAAGCTGAAGTCGAAACCTGAGAGAAAATGCCACTGAGAGAGCTGTAGATACCACTGTCTTGTATCATTAGCAGTGAAAACCATAACCACGCCGCGGCGCACGTCAAGATACGAAACCAAAATCTATGACAAGCACAAGAACAGCCGGTCAAAAGCAGACTAACTTTATAATCTCTGATAATTTTGCCAACTGAGATTAAAACGTAGGGAACTGTTTTTAGACACATAACGGCATCTGAATTCAAAATTCTCCAGGTAGCTTGCCTTAGAACTCCTAAAATGCGCGTTCTTTCGGCGCTCGTTCCCATCTCCCGACGGACCTGACTTTTAATCGATTAACACTCCACATACCATAAAATGCTCTAAAAGTTTCAATCATGAATGCGTCTGTGGAAATATAAAAAATTATTTTCTCAAAAAAACCTAAATGTTACGTGTGTAGAGAATATTCTGACTTTGGGTGAAGATGTTTGCCGCTGATCGCAAGATCTATGGACTCATAGGTTTTACCGCTGATTATGTTAAGGAGTCGGCAATGTTGTTTATGGCGATTTTCTCTCGCATCTTCACTCGCTATTTTATGTAAGTTGATTCATTTGTAATGATTTGTGCGTTCAGGAATAAAAAAGACTTTCATTGTTGAGATTAAAAGTAAACCGATCATTATCGAGATGGCATATTTCTTCACTGAGTATCTGTGAGAGTTTAAAAACTAACCTGGTTTGTAGTAGTACCGGCGAATAACCAGAAACACAATGACCAACAAGATACTGAAAGCGACGCTGCCACCAATAATAACACTTCTCAATGTTCTTTCGTCCGGTGCTCTCTTATCTAAAACCAAGGAAAAACAAGCAGTAAGTCACCGATTGGAGTTGCTCAAAGATTCTTCCTGAATAATGATAAGATTAGATAAAATTATGAAGTATATAAAAATAAGCAACAATCTCCTTAATTTTACGCTAAATAATAACGATAATAATAAATTAATGAACATAGTATTATATGTTTCAATGCTTATAAATTATCTACAATTAAAAAGCAAAACTACTGACAAATGTAACAAACTAAATCAAATAATAAATACTAGATTTATACAACAATAAACTAGCTCAGTTACTCTTAAGTTATGAGCCAAAATCCCAAATATTACGAATGATAATGACCCAAGTGGTTGAAAACGTTTGTTTTTAGAAAACATTTTTCGTCTTCGTATGGACTGATGAAAACGAATCAAAATGAAAACGATGATGTCCGTACCATGTGGGTGGTACCCAGGCTTCGCGCCCATGAAAAATCAAACATAGCGGCTCTTTTGAACTTGCGCAGATTGTTTAACTTACGTCACACATACATCAGCATTTTCGAGCATTTTAGTGTGGACAGTTAAAAACAGTATGAAAACGATAGTGTGAACACGGATCGATCGATGTGTTTTCAATGTCACTAAAGTGGAGCCAATGAAATCACTGGACAAGGCCTTAACTTCGATCATCTGCTCAGTCCAACACGGGGACACAAACTCACCTATAGCCATCGGTGGCTCATGACTGCTACATTCTCCAATATGAGGAAGTTTGGTTAAGGCATGCTTTGTTTCCACACCTGAAATTGTTTCTCCAAAAACCTAAAATACCGCGAAAGACGTGTTAATTGCATGTTCTTCTGCTTAGAATTGTCAGTGAAGTTAATACTATTGTTCAACAATACTGTTCAAACCAAACGTACAAAAAATCTTTTCCTGGACTGACCAGATTGTATTTCTTGAAGTCGTAATTGCCTCAAACTACACATGTGTTGTTTAGAATAACAAATTTAAAAAAAACAACACAACATTTTTTATTCTATAAGACATCTAAAGAAAATAAATAATAAGCTATTCATATTTAAGATAACTAAAATTGAATGTAGCACTTACTATGATTGTGAGATTTATGCAACGAGTTGCTGGTGGTATTCTAAACGATAAATGGGTCTGGTTTGCCTATATGGACAAAAACAAAAATGTTATAAAAATGTAAAATACTGTAGAAAGGTTAAATAGTTAGCAGAGGTAGGTGAAATAAGAAAAAGAGCCAGGCATAGACATACTGACATAACCATAACCCTAACCATAACCCTAATCTTAGTACGATCACAACAATAAGTACAATCACAACGTCATAACCCGAATCATAACCATAATCTTCAAATTCAATTAAAATAGAAATTGAAGTACTTACTCCAACAGTCGTTTGGTTGTATATTACGGGTGGGTCAGGGGAGCTCATCCAGTGTATTCTGTAGTTCAATATCGAGTCATTATATTTAACGTGTTCCTCCCAAGTTACATTTATCTTCCAGCCTCCTTCTTTGCTTACGTGTTTGGCAGTTGCAGTTAAATTTGATACTTTGTCTGAAGGTTAAAAAAGTATACTGTTACTGCGTGAACCTTCGTGGACGTACATAATCTTGGTGCAAAAGTGTTTTTTTCTCTTTTTCGGCTAAAATCCTTCGTGCATCAGAGATATGGACTGCTTATCATCATGGTTCTGACTGACAAACGATATAACAAAATTTCAGGAGTTTTGCACGAGTTTTCCAAATGTAGAAAAATATATTTTTCCAGCACCCAACCCCAAATTCTCTCTCAGCAAAAACAAAGCGATATCAACTAATTTCAATATCAATTTCTGCCACAATAATAGCTACTGGTATATTAATACATTGTTTCATTATATGCGTAGCAATTCAATGCAAATTTCATCAAAATGGACCAAAATAACCAAAATCCCTAGGAAAAATAAATCCTGAAATTGAGTACAAAATAAATAAAAAACAAAAAAATACAACTTTAGGTCAGATGCTTCTGCAGGTTTTGGTTTGTTTATAAACTGTTGAAAATTTTTCCACAAAATTCCAGGAGTACAGGGAAATTATCTGCTTTTCCAGGAGTTTTCCAGGGCCCCGGAAGAAAATTTCAAAATTCCAGGAATTTCAGGAGTAGTGAGAACCATGTTAAAAATAATGAGACATTTTCAAACCTGTAGGAGTGAGATTCATATTGAGAACTTGTTTTGGAAGGGGAATGGTGACCACAACATCTTCAATCTGATTTGGAAAAAAATGAGATTTTAACATCACAATGGCAGCTCAGAGTCCATTAAACTGAGAACTTTTGATGGCATTTTAATGAACATAAATTTACGATTTATGCTTTGTGTGTAAATAAAAAGGAATTTAAATAAATGCTTTGTGTGTAAAAAAAGGATGTTTGAAAGCAATTTAATTTTTTTTTCCTAACGGATAATTAAATATTTTAACAGAATATTATGAAGGAACTCAGCAATATTCATCTTCTTTGTTGAAAATCTATCAACTCTTTATGGAAGATTATTTAATACTCAGTGAAGTCAGGTTGGTAATGGGGGGTCCTGGATAATGAATCACAGTCATTTTGTAATGGATTATGAGGAGAGATTTTTGGAAGAATTATTTGTCATGGACAATAAGGGCAATAATGGAACACAACATAATTTGCACTTTTTTCCCCCAATAATGGATCACAGCCTTGTGTTTGACCCAATTTAATGGATCACAAAAAATCTCTTTATATCACCCTGTTCTGTAACTTCAACTGCGTGATTAACGAATTACCAGAAAATTTGATCATGAATAGTTTATACTTACTGTGTAAAATTCTAGTTAAACACTGCAGAGGGTGCAATTGAGCACATTGTACAATTTATTGCTACACAATTTTATTGAAACCATTATGATAAACACTACAAAATCACTGTACATAATAATTTATATTAAACTCACTATTTTTCCCATGGTTTGCTTTGGTCCAACAGTTAAATCAAATCTGCCAGAGCCACCCTGAAAGTTTAAAAAAATTGTATAATTACATATTTAATAATGAACAATGTCAAATATGAAAATGATAATGGACAGGTGCTAATGATGATACAGCAGCTGCTGCTGATGATGATGTTGATTCTGCAGCTGATGATGATAATAATGATGATGATAATGCTGCAGCTGCTACTACTGTTGCTGATGATGGTGGTGGTGATAATGTTGATGGTGATAGTGATGATGATGCTGCCTCTGTTGCTGCTGATGATGATGTTGATAATCGTGATTTTGCCTCTGCTGATGATGGTGATGATGATGATGGTCACAATGATACTACCTCTGCTGCAGCTGTTACTGCTGCTGCTGCTGCTGATGATGATGATGATAAAATGGTTTAGTGCTGTCTTCCTATAACTCCTGGAAACTCACTCTGAATCTTAAATAACTTTCCTTTAATTGCTACACTATTTAACAAATAGATTCCATGTTTGCGTGTGTCTGTTCAGTAATAGATCATAGATGACGTCAAACTGTGGTAAGAACAAAAAAGTGGCACACGAGGCGATAGCCGATTCTAAGGCGACTATTTTTTAAAAACATTATAATAATATTTAAATATTTATAACTTACACTTACATAATGATGCGCGCTTTCCATGCAATAAATATATAGCTTGTGACAGGAATTTACGATTTGTGTTAAAAAGTCACAGCACACTGTCAATTTACAACTTTACATGTCCTTAAAAAGGCCGAACCCGCACATGTCTTCAAAACTTCAAAAATATTTTAATTTGTTTTAATTTATGTGTGGAACTAAAGGTTCATTTCAACTTTGTTCGTAATTCGCTAATCGTATGCGATCCTTTGTTTCAAATTCACTTGCAAACGTTCGAAAATCGCACATGAACGTTTTTCATTGCGATTTTGACCAGTTCGCAATGTTTGATTTTTTGCGAACGTTCGTATGCTAACGAAAATTGCATGCGACTTGCGACTGAAATGGAAACGGCCCTTAAAAGCAACTACAGTTTTTCAGATGTGAATATAGACACTCAACAAACTCAACTTGATCTTATAAGGAAGCGATTAACTATTTCAACTGTATTAACGCGATGTTTCCTTTCTTTCATATCGCTTGTTGTAGCTTATGCGTCGATATAAGACAGCCAAGAGAGTCGGTAACGAGACAACAGGAAGTCATGTTTCCTAATCCCTATAGCTTGGTTTGGAATGAAATTTTGGGTACATGTTCGTTTTATCAGTAAAGGACAGTATTTCTAAAGTACCACAAAACTTAGGCCAGACCAATCTAATGTGTTGGGGCACGGATCCGACCGACCCTCATTTTTCCCAAATACAAAAAAAATAAAGTGCGATCGTTCAATTTTAATTTCAGTTTTTGGTTGTTCTGCTTGTCAATTTCTTTCACAATATGCAATTGAAAACGTTTAAATTAAATAGAAGCTAAATAGCTTCGTATCAACTGCGTAAATAATGGAGTGTTTTGTACAAATGGCCGTTTCTCGGTAACGCTATTGTTTATAAAGCCTTTGACAGTAATGGTTGGTCACGTTTATAAAAAAGTCATCTCATAAAATTGACCTTTATAGGTGCAAAATCTGAGTACTAAACGTGTTTTAAAAAAATCAGAATGCGGTTTCCTTTTTGAATGAGTAATTATTTCTTTCTTGACATGGTCTGATTTATGTAAATTACATATACAATTTTTTTTATTTTCATTTTTTTCCGACCGACTAACCCAAAATATTTTGAAAAAAATCCGTGCCCCAACAAATCAATTTGGTTTGGCCTTAAATTATGAAAAAGTTACTCTTTGAATTTTGTCTTAATCCAACGTTAAGTTAAGTTACCGTATTTCCTCGCGTAAACGCCGCGCCCAAATCATGAAAAATTTAATAAACACCGACGCCGCGGGATTTATTCGAGGAAATAACTGGGCCCCAGCCTAATCACCAAATACCACGGGAAGCTCGCAAATATTTTTATCTCATTGTACATTTCGCCGCTTGAATTTTCTAACTTCCTTTTAATTGTATTATCATCAATAATGCTCTCATAACATATTCAGGATTAAATGCCACTATTACAAGGTACAAAGAATTAGCTTGTAAAATGATATCTGAACAGACATAAACTATAAATGTTGCTAAAAATGAATAGCAAAACAGTTACTGTTCATCAGCAGGATACCTAAACTGTGTGCAATTCTACAATTGGTTTCGGCTCCATTAAATCCTGTATCAACTGAAGAACAATTCAAGTGGAACCAACCACTGAGTGAGCACAGTAACTGAATATCGTTAGTAAAGTAAGGAAAAGAAATAGATAAAACCGTTAGGCAGCAATAATTTGCGGCACACGCGACACAACAAAAAGTAACAAGCTCGCTAGTAATATTGCGTTTTAATATTTTTCTGGTGCTCTTAACTACAATGTGCTCCGCGGTCCTCGACGCTGGCTTAAAATTTGCTGGAACGCACAAAGAAAACATTCTAAGCTACACGCAATTTTTGTTATACTGAGAACAACTTTATAAGATCAACTTTATAAGAACAACTTTATAAGATCAACGAGGCTCAAATTTGCCAAAATTTAAGAACAATTTAAGAACAAGTTCAGGCTGAGGCTTGATAACTAGGAAACTATTTATTGTAGGAAATTGACTAAAACTTAGCTTTACAGCATAAAGCATAAAAAGATTCACTTTAAAGACTGCTCAACAAACAACGAAGGTAGTTCGCTTCTAAATTCAACCGTACAGCTACAATACATATGCGACGCAAGGCGTTTCATTTTCCAATACACTTTTTTTTATTAAGAACAAACTTAATAAGAACAGTGAGGCTCAAATCGTCCGAAAAATAAGAACAAATTAAGAACAATTTGAGGCTGAAATGAAAATTTTAAAAAGATTAATGATAATACTGTACTACTACTTAGTGTCATATTCTATTAAGATTACAATGTCCTTAAAACTATTGTTACTAAAACTATATCTCAAAGCTATTGTTATTAACTGTATCTAATTTGGGAGTTTGATTAATATGGCTAAAAGGAAAAAACGTACTAAACAACCATATGCGTAACGAAAGCATGAATTGTGCATTAATGATAATAATATAATAAGCATATTCTGTATATAATGAATAATCTAGAGAGTCTCTTTGTTTTCCTATTTTTGTTATAACTACTTCTAATCAATGCTAAAACTGTTTATAATGTGTTCATGATAAATACTAAATTCTGTTAGCCATGCAACAGTTGTTTTTAAGTTGCTTGCTATATGGAGTGAGCACGACATAGTGGCTTTCTGGAACTTTTCCAAAACACACTTTGCTCAGCTGCCAACAAGCTTCTTCATAGCTACTTCGAGCTCCTCGGACCAGCTAGCCTCCAAGTACGTTGAAAAAAATATTGCACTGCAGCATATTTTTCCTTTGGTCGTCATTGCTATTGTCATTGTCATTGCCATTGTCGTTTTCATTTTCATTTTCATTTTCATTGTCATTGTCATTGTCACTGTCACTGTCATTGTCATTGTCATTGTCATTGTCATTGTCATTGTCATTGTCATTATCATTTTCATTATCATTACACACAACAAAATGTTTATCTAATTTCTTTAATATTTTCAGCTCGGTTTTGGAAGCCAAAGTTCTTGTAAACCGATACGGCTAAATTTCAGCATTCTACTGAAAAAATGAATGAATAAATCACTTCTCTTCACTACCGTTAGAACTTTGTCTGCCAACAACGTTAACACAAAATGACGAGGAAAATCATAACGCCCGCGTTCTGATGGGTAAATTCTATCATTTATACACGCTGCATCAAGTTCGCTTAAAAGAGCCAGTCACATTGGGCGCAGTTGAGAATAGACCAGTTTCGCATTCCTAGTTGCCGCTGATTTAAATAACTGCAGATTCCTTTTGCACAGTGTTAGCCTCGTTTTGTTGTTAAATATTTAAACAAATTTTGCTTCAAGTATTGAGAATAGGACAATAGGGGCCTTTTATAAGGTCACCTGTGTAATACTGAACAATGAAGTTCGGTGTTCAGTTTTAAAGGTTTGTTTTCTTTTTTACAAAATCATAAAAGGTTTTGTACTATGCAACAGTCGAAGACAAATTCGTTAACGCTTCTGAACGACAGTGCTTCCAAACTTTGTACCAACTATGAACTAAGTTACGTTCAATCCTAGAAACAAGAATTAAGAATAAGGCATTCAAACTCGAGTTATTTTTTTAAGGCAGATTTTTATCTCATCCGGCAAAGTCAAACAAGATCGAAGTAAGTTAGAACAGTAGCTTTGGCTTTGAAAGTTTTTGTCAACATTCGAACCTTCGTTTCTCAGGCCAGTAATTTTAGATTTATACCAAACATTTGAAAATTGGAATGACGATGCAACAGAAGTCGAGTCAGCATCATGACTGCGGAAGAGGATCTTGGCAGTTTTTTAAATGTGACAGGCGATCAATCGTTTGAAAATGTGTCTATGAAACAAGAGTTGATGTTGTACATGCAAAAAAGGAAAAATTGAAAGTTGTAATACAATGACTCCTGAATAAAAAATTAGAGCCTGGACATTGCATTTTAAATGACATTTTTTAAATAACTCAACCCATGAATGAGATAGCTCACAAGCAGCCTTTAATTTTATTTAAATTGTCAGAAGATGAAGATTCAACTAAATGGATATAGGAAAGTTAAGAAAATAATTTTATTTCAGAAAGTATAAAGTTTATTTTAAGAGGTCCGCTTACATTTTTGAAATTGTAAAGTTTAGGGTTTTTTATTGTCGCTGCAGAAAGGTGCTGATACTTAATTTAAATATAAAATAGTAATCTTTTTTAACAAAAATTATCTTCAACCGTTATGGGTTGGGGGAAGCATTTCCGTAATAATTTGCTAACAATAATTAGTTATAGTTTGAGAAAGATCACCACTAAAAGATTGTAGATTGGAAAGAAGAATTGCAAATATCAAACAATCCAAAAGCGGCATCTTTGTGATTGATCAGTTTAATTTCCATAAAACTGAATACGAAAATTTTACAAGATTTTATTTTGATATCAGTACCAATTTGACAGCTTAACTGCTGCCAAGTGGCTATTGTCGTTTAACTTGAAAAACTTTAAATTCTCGACTGAAGTACTACTGTCGATTGGATTCCATGTCCTTGTTTCTTCTCTCCAAGAATTCCCTTAGCGAGAGAGTCCCCGCATAATCTCTGTAGGTATCGTCGTTTTGCAATCTTTTAGCTTCAGCACTCTAAACATAAAAACAAAATAACATTCGTTTTTGACAATATGCCACATATCGTTATTATTACCCACTGTTATTGTCAGTTAATTTTGATGATTAGCATTTAATCATCATAAAGCATATAAAAGGTGATAACATAACTATTGTTAGAATAATATTTAACATTATTATTTAGCTTCATTCACAGCTGTGCAGGCTGAAAACGGAATAATTAACAAATTCATCGAGCTAAAACACTAAATAAAGTCTCTTTTGCTGGCCAAACCACGGCGGCGTGGCCGGCGGCGTGGCCGGCGTGGCTGATCTCTGCCTTCTAACCACAAGGTCCCCGGTTCGATCCCCGGCTCAGCCGAGAGTTGAACATTTGTGTGACCTTCTTTTCCGCCAAAGTTGACTC
>JAOCNB020093733.1:0-11752 GCA_026546465.2 Palythoa caribaeorum | reverse complement strand
GTCAGACTATGCTACAGGATTTGATGAAACTTATTCTTGTGGCGAGAAAAATGGAATTGTATCTCGCTGATCAGGCAAAAAAAGGTAAAATGTGACGCTCCTATGGTTTGCTGATACACCAGTAGCGTGCGCACAGCCACAAGAGTTTTGTCGACTGAAGAATGAAACTACTCAATATTATAATGATTCCCCCTTAAACAATTTCTTAAATAGGCAAAGCTAAATCCTTTTACGAGCCTAAGTGGCCCATTGGAGTTGGTGCTTGTCTCCGATTTCTGTAGTGTTAAGTGGATGAGAGTCGTTGACTCCCCCTGGACGGGACACTAATCCATCGCAGGTTAACCCCCAGCAGAAGCTGGTACCCGGCTCAGCCATTGTTGAACATTTGTGTGACCATCTTTTCCGTCAAAGTTGACACAGCTTTCCATCCTACCTAGGATGGTAAAATGATTAAAATTTTCTTAAATATTTTAGTTTAATTGTGATGGACTGAGACACAATCTTTGCAATCTTCGTGTAATGACATATCAGCCAGTTTTAGAAAGAATCTTAAGAATAAGCTTGACACTTCTCTTAATCTCAATAGTTTTTATGCTATTCTCCATTCCAGGGGTCTACACCAAAAATCGAAATTTCAGGCTCTACAAGTCAACCAAAATAGGAAGAAATGCACCTTTAATGATGGCAAACGAGAATCAATTTAAGGTAATTTAAATTCAGACAATTTATTCTGTGTTTAGCAGCGTTGCTGGCCCAGCCTTAGATGTTATTTTTAACGGCATTGCTTACTTTAAATTTAACATTGTGACCTCAATGTTTCAGATCAGTTTGAAAGACAAGGAGCAGAGTTTTTACAGAGATGAGGAGTACCTGCTGTTCGTTGAGTCACTCATTTGTAGTGTAAGGTACGGGACTTAAGCAATGAGGTTATAATAGGATTTTTCATGGTTTGTATAAACGCTGAATCTTTCGCAGTTACTTAAAGTTCGTTTATATCCACGAAGATCCTATTGTAACGTCATTGAATATAACCGCAGTACAAAATCTGTCACGGTAATTGTTGTTCAACTTTAATAGGCATAGATGTACCAGTTAGAAATGATTTGCTCTCAACAGATGTGGCTTCATAGCTGGATTGGTTACAGCACTGCATCAGTATTGCAGAGATCACAGAACTGAATCACGTTAAAACCTGATTTTTTTTCTGGCATCTTTCGCAATTACTTTATAGCATCTTCATCGTAGTGCTCGAAATAGTATTGTGTTGGACATACCAAGAGGGCTTTTGGACCTCCGAACTTTACTGGTTTTTGTAATGTTACGAAAGTCTTGATATTGTTGTTTTCAAAGAAGCAAAAAAAAAACATCAGTTCTTCTCAAACCCTTACTAGTTATGAATTATTCGATAAATAAGCTAAATTAAAAACCCTTTCTCGTTTCTTTGTGTAGCGACATGTTGTAGTAAGACTACGTTGAAATTCCTTCATTTTCAGCTTGAAAATTGCATATCTGATTAAGTATAATCTAATTAAGCGATATTTTTACCTACAGACTGAGCAAGCAAGGTTAATAATTCGTTTATTTTATGACTTTTTTACTTCCAATAATATATTCCATGCCTACGTCTACGGAAATCATCGGAACTATCCGACAGTATTCGAAAATCATCGGAAAACTTCGGAAATATTTGAAAACTCTTTCTTCTGCACTTTTTTGTTTTTAAAATTTTCTAAAATTTTTCGGCCTCTTCGGAAGTATTCACAAATTTTTGGAAAATTTCGAGAGTCCTTGAAAATTGTTTTCTAAGTAACTTTGTGAGATTTGAAAATTTTCTGAAAATCAACAGCCGGTCCGAATACACGCGTATACAGCCCGTGGGACGAATACGCATTTTGACAGACTGCTCATGAACCAATCAGAATGCAGGGAACTCCAAGGTCATATAATAAATATATATTAATTTCTATCTTTTAGTCCACTAACAAGCACTGGCCAAGATGTTCGTGTGCTCAGTTGGAAAAGCGACAAACACTCCCCAGGTTTCAAAAAAGGGAAAGCTAAACAAACACAGGACCAAGAAGATGAAAATATCTGTCAATCAGGGTTTCAGTACTCACCGTATCCAGAAATTGACCAGTTTATCTCAAAGAATATATCAAAGGGAGGTGTTCTTGGTCATATAAGAAGATGGGTTTATTTCCAGCAAGGTTGGTATTAACCCTCTCAGCTCCAGGCAAACTGTCAACCTCCAACTTCTCCTTACGTAACTCAAGCAAAACAATAAAACTGGTAATGAGAAATAAGGAATTGATCAAGTGGGATAATATGTAGAAGTTAAAAAGCAAATTCTCCCAAACTACTCATATGGAAAGTATTCGATTCATTTGGGAGAATTAAACAATACATCATTTGTCGTGTTTGGAACTTTCATATGCTTTTCGGTTCGATCTTGTTGAGCTGCACGGTCTCTGTTGCTGAGGTGGTGATGAGCTCAACTCTTTCTTCCTCTTCTTATTCTCGTAATTTGATAGAGTTTTGATTCGGGACATTGTGGATGATTGTATCCTCTTCTTGCAGTTGATCTTCTTTGCCACGTTCTCGTTCTTCTGTAGTCTTCTTGTCTTCTTTTCTTCACAAGCTTTCGGCAATCCTGCCCTCTTCAGGTGAATACTCGCAGGATGACCTTGTAGAAGTAAACCTCTTCTTTTGCCCTTGGCAATCTGTGGGTTATAAATAACCCCCTTCTCTAGTAACCCCCTAAGGGCGGCGTGGTTGGCACAGTGGTAAGATCTCTACCTTCTAACCACAAGGTCCCGGGTTCAAACCCTGGCTCAGCCGAGTGTTGTTTATTTGTGTGACCTTCTTTTCCGCCAAAGTTGACTCAGCTTTCCATCCTGTCAAGGTCGGTAAAATGAGTACCAGCTTCTGCGGGGGCTAACCTGCGACGGATTAGAGTCCCGTCCAGGGGGAGTCAATGACTCTCATCCGCTTAACACTAAAGAAACCGGAAATAAGCACTGGCTCCAATGGGCCACTTAGGTTTTTAAAATGATTTAGCTAGTAACTTCCTCTATAGAAGGCTTAAACATTCTAAGCCCTGCTCCGTCTCCCCAAGAGGCTAATTGAACTAATACATGCAGTAGAAATTGTTTATTTCAGATTTGTTTTCGTATAGAATCAGCCTTGCAAGTGTGTTGCCTTTCATTTTCATCAATAATATAAATTTATTACTATGTATTATAAAGAAAATATAAGATAAACTGCTTTAAGCAAACGCAGGATTATCTCTATTTTATCACTCGTTAGATATAAAAAGTGCGATTACACTGAATAACATCACTGACATCACATCACATCACTGCGTGTTGGTTTCTAATTCTAAATGTACAATATTCACTAGGCCAAAACGAGATGGCACAGTACACTTTCTTTTTTCTCAGCGCCCTGTTATTTTCCTTCAGCGCTCTCCCATTTTTTTTAGTCTTAGCTGATTTTTACTTCTTTTGATTATGTAAGTTCGCAATAACTTGCCGAAAATTTAAAGTTTTTTTCTCGATATTTTGAAAATACTTGAACAATTGCTATCATTCTCAAATCCAACATAGATCCTGCGTTCTTGTTACTCTTATAGGGCTCTAAATTTGTGATAGACTGCAACTTGTAAAAACCAATAACATGAGAATAGCTCAACCAGTATCCTGAACCAGTGAACTAGCTAGGGCAAAATGAGATGGCACATCAACCCTTCGTTTATTTCAACACCCTCTTGATTTCCTTCAGGGCTCTCTTGTTTTTTTTAGCCTCAGCAAGTTTTTAGAACTTTTGATAAGTTATATTCTCAATAAATTGCAGAATATTTTAAGGTTTTTCCTCGATAATTTCAAAATACCTTTATCATTCTCAAAACCAACAAATCTGAGCCAAATATCAGTCAGTGATATTATGATCTTGTCACTGGGCGCAATTTCATTTTTCCGAGCTCGCTGGAACACTGATGGACAACTTAACATTTTTGATCCCCTGTCATTTTATTGCCTTACAGGTAAAACACTTATCTATGATATTCTGAACAATCGCTGGTGTGAGAATATTGGACGTCCCCACAAAAGTAACCATATTATGTAAGTGTGTGTTATAACTATTTGCATTGCTATGCACACCTTTGGGTTTTCGTTGTGCCTGCCTTCTGTCTGCCGTCAGTTGAGTCATAAGTCACACAGACCTCACTTTCTGACAGTGGCGAGACAGACTTACAGACACAACCGTTAGATCTACATGTCTTTATATGATAACCCAAGTTATTCTCCCATTTTGATTGGTTCTCGCTTATGATCTATTAGAGGACAGACGCACGATTGACGTCACCATTACAAAGTTTTTAATTAATTTTTATTATATAAAACAAATAGATTCCATTAACTGTTTTGCCACCCAGTTGTTTGGCGTTTTTTCGGACTCTGATATCCTCTTTCAAACTGCTTGTTCAGAACCAAATTTTGGACGCTAACCACATTTTATTTGCCTTTCCCAAGTCTAAAACTCAATTCCTTTTTATTCTGGTTCTTTCTTTACCTAAAGTTGTATGCTAAAGAAGCAGGATGTAAACAATAACGCCAGAAAAGATTCACTTATAAGGAGGATAAATAACAAACAGGGTCACGTAGCAATGAAAACAGTTGTACTATCACTGTCTTTGTGATGTGATCGTACAAATTTCTTCATGATTACGGCTGTTAGTGTGTGTTACTCATAACCCAAAGGTCATGTGTTCAAATCCTGACCACTGTACTGTGCTGTGAGCTTGACCCGACTTGTTTCAGCCAATCCAGCTGTAGAAATGAGTACCAGCATCTGTTTGGGGCTAACCTGCGATGGATTAGTGTCTTGTTCAGGGGGAGTCGATGACTCTCAGTCATTTTTTCTCGTAAGTTAATTTTATGTTTATGCTATGTAGCATTTTTAACTAATTTCTTTGTCGACTAAAGTGAGTTAAGTACCAAGTACTATAAAAACATATTTATTATTAGTAGTATTATTATTACTACTAATATCATCGGCATTATTATTATTATTATTATTATTATACTGTTATTATTATTATTATTATCATTGTGTATCATTATCATTATCGTGGATCCGAGCGAGAATATCCTTCGCACTCCTTCGATCAGCCCTTATATATCTAAGAGGAACGAGAGTCAAGTGACGGACATCACTCGATTTTAATAACTGCAGCTGCAGAAGGAGCTATTTTATTTTAAATAGATAGTTTGACTTTTTTTAATTGAACTGAGCGATTTTTGTATATCATCGAATTTTTATTACTATTATTGTAAATATTTTTAGATGAATTTGAAATAAAGTCTGTATTATTTATTAATCATTATTATTATTATCATCATCATCATTATTATTATTATTACTAATATTATAACTGTTATACATAAAAATAAATTTCTGTGTATAGGATGGTAGTTGACCTGGAGCAAGGAGTTTATTATCAAAAGTGCCACGATCCAGATTGCCGACGAGCAAATTTCAAATCAAAAGGTAACATTCTGGAAAAAAAAAACAGTTTCAATGTATATCTGTAATAAAATGGGCTTTTAAAGTTGCCTCAATTGATTTTCACCCTTTGAAATTTTTTTAAAATATAAAAAATAAAATATAAAACATATTATAATCAAGTACATAAAAATTATATTACTTGCAAGTGGTTCCCTCCGGAATAACCCCAATGACCAAAGATTTTCAAGAACAATTTCAAGTTTAAAATATATAACATCATTCGCACTGCTCCTGGAGTTCTCTGAAAACTTCTGGAATTTTAAAATCTTACTCCAGGGTCGTGGAAAAGTCCGGAATTTCTTTTCTAAATCTCCTTAAATTTGTCAAATATTCGACCACAACAAAGGAAAATCATAGGCTTTAGATTATTAAATGGTTTTTGAAATGAAACTTGTTACATTTATAAATGAACGCGAGAACGTAATTTAATGGCTACATAATTTGTAAAATTTACAGTCCTGGAGTTTATTTTTCATACCCTGAAAACATCTGAAATTAGTGTTATTCTAAGAGTGCGAACCCTGGTATGAAAAATATTTATATTATGTCAACAAACCATACTATTTTTTTATTTAGGTAAGTTATGATGTATTCATTTAGTTTCCAACCCTTTCCCACAGAGCTTCCCTTGCCAGATGAGATTTGCCCATTCAAATGGAACGAGGTAAACATGAGTATAATGTTTAGCTTTGTTTGTTTTGTGTTCCCATGACAACAGAGTTATACCTATGTTTCATCCATACTGTCATGTAGTAGATGATTACTGGTAACTTTAGAGGGATCCTCGGCTGTCCAACAATATTAATCTAAAATACGACTTTTCTTTACTTGATTAATAACGATTTAGATGTAGAACTTAACAAAATGAAAAGAGATACTAAGTCAATTACACGACCTTTCGAGATCATCTTGTCCTTATTATCAAGTGAAAGAAAAAAGTCAGTGTTGAAAGTTAAAGGAGCGAATATACAATATGTTAATTTATATGAACAATTTCGCCCTGAGGGAGTCACTTTGAATGTTCAAAGGTGGTTTTTCCTTTTGTATTAACAACATTTCATACAAAAGGCATTCAAATTTGCTCTTGAATTTTCTTAAGACTCTGATGTTCTTAGTCAGATCCCTTGGGATAGTTCCATGTATTGGCATGTAATGTTTACAAATGGAAGATTGCTTGTGTTTATGTTCTTCACCTCGCTCATGGAGGTGTCTCATCGTATAACCATTGCAATTACTTGTATCACACAGGTCACATGAAAATTTGTAAACAACGCGTTGTTGATTAACGATGGACGGTTTCTTTTCACGGATCTTTAGTAGGTCGTTGATTTGTGTCCAAATTAGCAGCTTACTTTAATTTGATAATTCTTTCTATATAATTTACGCTAAGTGATTTGATCATTTCCATAGTTTAAATTTCCCACGTGCCACCATCTTGAAATGTGATGTTTGACAAAGACAAAAAAACCTACCAAGAAACAATACTGTTTCTTTTCTAGGCCCTTGATTTGAGTTCAGATGATGATAGTTATGGTGACGATGAATTGTTGTGTCGGGCTGCAGCTGAGATAGAAAGTCAATATCAGCTAGAGTGCAAAGCAGAGCTCCCTCATATACCCCCAGAACTAACTTGCTGCGACCAGTCTTCAAATAATTTCAAAAAGGAAGCTACTGAACTTGATTGGACCTGCCCACCATGTTCGACGCTGCCAGAATGGTGCATTTCCCGTAATTTGTTAGAACACGAAAGTGCAGTTCAAGATAAACCGGGTCAATCTACTGCCCTTAACAACGTCCAACCTCAAACTAAAGTAAAAGACAGTAGTTCTCCATATTCAACAAGCGAGAAGGGTGCATTAACTAAAACATGGAAGTTTTGTAGAGATGAAGCGGATAGTAGGAAGAATTCAGAAACGGAATTAGAGAAACAAATTCATGGACCTGAAATTGAGAGTAAAGAATCTAAACCTAAGGATTCCCTTTCATCTTCTAACCCTTGTATTGACGATCGTGTTGCCGATTTTTACTTCGATGAAGGTGACTTTGAAGACAAACAGTTCTCCGAGTTGTTGGCATCTCTCGAGGCTTGTGAGAAGAGTGACAAGAACAGCTTATACACTGAAAGACCGTTATCTCCTTTATGTGAAAATCAAGAGATGGTAATACTAAATGCAAACAATGAACGTTTTACACAACCTAATGTCTCCAACAGTCTTTCAAGTTTTTCTCCAGGCATTGCAAATAAGACAATCTCAGGAGGTATCCAGAACATCGAGTGTCAACAGCAAAGTGGTGAAGACGTTTATTGCCTAGAAGAAGACTACAAATATTGCTATAATATTCTATCAAATGATAATGAGGACCAAGCACTTGTTGAGTTTGCAAATCTCATTGAAGAGCAATATAATGCAGCAGTTTTAGTAAAGGAAGAAGAGGCAGAAGAAGCATCTTGCTCGTAGGAATGAAAGTTGATGGCTTTACCACAATCAGGTAGATTAATGAAGTATCGTGCGAGTATCCATCAAAATATAACAGAAAAGCTACGTCACTGTAAGAGCAGAATGGACATTAACAGATCAATATACTCTTTCAAGGAAAGAAGCTTGTGCTTTCGATACAAAAGAATAACGAAAATATTTTCAGAACTAGAGTGCGCGAAATTCTGAGGATTCCTTGTCAATTGCAACAACATCATGCCAACATTTCTACCGCCAATGCCCACCAGTCCCAACTGACATCGACAAGAGGTTCTAACCTAGGATTCGATGTTGAACTATATCTGGTGCTTAGCATCCGAACACTAGAAAATTTCTTTAGTACTGCTTGATTACCTCCTAATTGACGGTGCTGTTTCATGCGACAAAGGCCACAAATTTGTCAAAATTAAGTGGTAATGAAGTCATATCCAAATCAGAACGCTTGGTTCATTTTAAACGTCGTTTGCTAAAACGTATGTTCTGCAACATGGAGGCGACTTTAGAAAGCGTTGTTCAGCTTTAAAGTTCTGTTCTACATGCAAGTTTTAGACTTTTTGTATTGAACTTGTACTAGCAAAACTGTGAGTCCAATGCCTTAACAGGATACATCTACCATGGGTCAATCCAGCTTAATATATACAAAAAGAAAAGCGTGGATCAAAGTGCAAAACAGGTTATAATCTTTCAGAACAAAGTAAAACCCAATCCAGCAATGCATCTTGTTTACACGAGTAAATACTCTTGCATTACAAGTGGGCGAGTCCCAATTTATCCACGCCCTCTATACCCATCGGCCTTTGCCTCATTCACAGACATGCAGATCACAACTGTCATCGTGACAAGCATCCGTTTTTGTACCGATTTTGCTACCACACACCATCTGTAAGGTAACTCTCAATTAGTGACCATATGGGGACTGTACAACTATTGGCGCTTTGCTCACAACTGGAAGTAGCGCTTGCTGGAGAACATGCACTCTACCAGGATGCTTGATATTTTCTAATTCCGTAATGATATTGGATGACATTTTCAACAACTTGCTTGGTCCATCGGATGATACACCTATGTGCTAGTCAAGTCCTCGACTTGCAGTCCTGTCTACTGGTAAGTAATGCTTCCCATTTTAGACTGAAAACTTTAGAAATTAGACTATAGGTGCTCGGTATTCAAATGTACTATCTTCTGGACTTCCAGTCTTGTATACTGGTAATGCTTTCCGTTTTGGACTAAAAACTTTATGAATTAGGTAATTGATGTTCCATATATAAAACTACAACCTACTGAACTTCAAGTCTTGTATAGTAATGTAAACCGTTTTAGAATAAAAGCTTTATAACTTGAATTTCAGCTGACAAACCATGCTCGAATAAGTGCAGTTTTAACGCCGATTTAATGGGTTAGCCGGTAAAAATATTATTAGCTTTGTGGTTTGGTCTAATGTGCAGCAGCCAAGCTGGTAGTGCAGGCAAATTGTTACCCTTGGCTGTAAGTTCAAACCATGGCCTCACTACTGTTTTCATTTTATGCTACAGTATTGCAGTTTTACAACACTTTGCAGAGTGCGGTTTTTCCTAAATTTGATAAACAATGCAGTAGTGTTTCAGCTTTGTGTTGTTGTTGTGATTCCCAGATGATTAAATCTGGCTGTGGTGCTATGCCCTGAGTTTATGTTCAGCTCATTCGCAGCTCCTTTGGTCTGACGTCATTGACCTGCGTGATTGGCTATTCATCTTCTGGCTGCGAGAAAGAGCGATTAGCAAGCTACCCCTTTACCTGTAACTTTTGCACGGTTTTTTTTCTTTTTGTTTCTCTTTTTTTTCAACGTATTTTAACCCCTTCTCTCCCCTCCCCCTTACGACCCCTCTAAGAACAACGTATGAACAATTAGGGGCACAGCTCAAGCTGTAAACGAGTTTTTATTTTATTCGTAGCACAATTTACATCAACGCGTAGTTTATCACTGAGATGCAAGTGCATCAATTACACTACAAGTTTTTGATAAACACCAAGTGAGAAGAGCATAAAAATGTCAGATTTGCCGCCAAACTCACTCGGCAGCCCACGCGTACTGCACCAAAGTATCAAAGCAAGAAAGACAAGTGTCCTCCCCCCCTGAACTTTTGAAAGTTTCTGATCAGATGATAACACTAAATATTTTTCTAAGTTGCCTATATAAATCATGGGCGCTTTCCATTTAATGAAAATTTCGGTAATTCTGGATCGAATTCAAATGTATCACGACAATTTTGGGTAAAGATTTTCGAAAATTTTGGATAACCTATAAGGTTTGTCCTAAAAGTGGAAATTCGGGTATTTTCGAAAATTTTGCGTTTCATTTGGTCACTTCCAGTTGTATTTTTTCGTTCCAGGCCCTCGGCCGTGCTAAGCCCTTTCTACGTACATGAGCACGTGACAACATCGGAATGTCGTGTACCATTCGACCACTAAAATTTCCAGAAATTCAAACCAGATTTTTCGTTGAATGGAAAGCGCCCCATGTCTTCTGGATATATAAGGCCAAATAAAAAAGATGTACGTTTTCTCATCAGCGCTTGTATTTTAAAACAGCTGCCGTATTTAATTTTTAGTTTTTTTTTAATAATAGAGAAAATGTGTTTGAAATGTATATTGAAAAAATGTATGCTCTGTAAACTGAACAAAAATTCTGTACTAGCACGGTTGCTATGATTCCTTTACTGCAGAAAAGCAAAAAAATGCCGCCGAATTCACATTTTAAAAAATTTGTGATGAGAAATCAAAATTTTTTTAATTGGCCTAATGGCTAGTTTTCTTATTTACAAAAGAAAAGAAACAACTCTCTAAGCCTCAAAGCTTGTTTTTATAACATCAAAACCAAAATTTTGCCCGCAAAACGTTTTGAAAAACAAATGGTCATCTAAAATAGTCTTTTCAAACAAATGCTACCGATTATCTAATAAATATTCTTTGATATTATCTTATATTGTACAGTTCCTTGTGGAAGAACGCCGTATCGTGTTGTATACGCATCAGAGAAAATGAAACTTGTTCCAGAATGAATCAAAGGTAACCATTGCATCTTTTCTCCGTGTTTGTGGACTGTAACAAGAGCAAACCAATGCAGTGTTCTCCCCAGAGCTTTTTAATAAGGGGGGGATCAGTTATAGTCTCATTGTAGGCAGTTGTTACAGAAAAGTGAAGGAGAATACAGAAAGGAAACGTTTAGTGGACGGATGTCAATCCGTCGCTCCAAACAGATGTAAGGTGTAGCTTTGGTTAGCAGACGGTTTGGTAATCCGTCCATTAAATATCAACTCCAAATAAAATTTCAAAAATCTCTAAATTCTCTAAAACTAAAATTTCTCAAAAGCAATTTATCAACATCTAACTTCTCCTTACATAACTCAAACAAAATAGTATAATTGGTAATGAGAAATAAGGAATCGATCAAAGTAAATAAGCTGTAGAAGTTGAAAAGGTAAATTCTCCTAAACTGCTTACATGGAAAGTATGGAGCTCAGTTGGGAGAATTTACCAACATATAATTTGTTGTGCTTGGGGCTGAAAGGCCTAAACCTCATTAAATAGTCTATAAATATTTACGAGTTCTCCTCATTTACCTGATGTACGCGATCAAAGATGGAATTTGAAAATTTCCAAATATTCACAGAGATATGAGCCAAATGTCTCGAAATTTTACAAAAATATCGTGTTTGACTGTAATCCCC
>JAOCNB020093655.1:0-11753 GCA_026546465.2 Palythoa caribaeorum | reverse complement strand
ACCGAAGAGTACTTTGGTTACCTATATCACTTTTTGTGCCTACTTCCTCCATATGGAGGCAAAGCCAGTATGTCGTCGTGTTCAATGACAATAGAATACGAACGAACACCGATTTTGACCCGATGACCTTCGAATGTTGTCGGAATTAGCACATTGTCACAAAAAAAGACCCGTGTGATTGCGTCGTCAATCTTTGAAGGTGAGAACTGTTTTTTAATTTGAGTTTAAATCATTTTGTTTCAATGTTCAAGTACTGCTTGTCTATGGAGAACTTGCATGCAAAGACATTGCCAGGACTGTTGACAATTTTTAGCGAATACATGTCAACTCAGATATTGTACGTCTCCATCAATCGAAGCGCTTGTTTTTATTTCTGTACTATAGTCATGGATATATTTTTAAGCATCAATTTATGATCAAGCTGTATCGCACTAGTAAGCTTTTTGAAAAGAAATTAAGACTGGCTGCGTAATGAGACAAAATTTTAGTCTTTACGTGCTGACTTGTTCACATTGCAAGTAAAAACACGGCGCGACGACTGGGTGTTGTGGATTATAATTCAAAACCAAATTTATTTTTAGCACTAGCACTATTACACACGAACCACGAATTTGCATGATCTTTTCATACATATAAAATCATAAAATGTAATTCTGATTGTTTCTTGGTTTATTGATCATAGTGTCACGAAGATAAGAAATTCTTAATTTTCAATCTTATGAAAATAATTTGTCGTTCGTGTGAATAACATAGTCAGAGGCAAGCATTAGCCACATGCACTCCTTCCTTTTTTAGTTAGGTTCCTTGATTTACTTTTCCTTGTGATTTATACATTGCTTTTTAATTGTAAATAACATTAATTGTATGTAGTATTTATATTTTATTGTTAACTTTGTCATATTTGTACATTTTTATATATTTGTAAAGCCGGTATAGAAATAATATACTATTCGGCTTAATAAATTGTTGTTATCATCATCATCATCATCATCGTCGTCGTCGTCGTCGTCGTCATCATCATCATCATAGTCATCATCATCACCATCATCAACAACAACAGCATTATTGTCATCTTAATCTTCATCGTCATCGTCATGCATCGTCATCCTCATCCTCATCTTCATCTTCACTTTCATTTTCATTGTTGTTGTTGTTGTTGTTGTTGTTGTTGTTCTTCTTCTTCTTCTTCTTCTTCTTCTTCTTCTTCTTCTATTTACGACTCATGCATGACAGGAACACTTTACTAGTGGGTGTTCCATTGCTCGACCACTTCAGGGTTTTATTTCCTATTTCCGATAATCGTCTTGGCCAGGTTTCCGTTCTCTCTCTTAACTTTTCTCTCAACTCGCATATTTACAAAACTGCTGGTCCATTCATTTGTAGGAAACGTGCTTAAATACATGTAGGTGCTAAAGTGTGGGTATTTATACGATTCTAGAGTCAATATTCGGTGATGATGGAAATATAGCAAATCAAACTGATGTTCATGGGATGTACGTGATGTTGTATTTACGAGACGGAAATCAGACAAAGGTGTGGCTCTCTCTCTCTTAAATTATGTCATGCTTCTTTGACCATTTTCTACAAAAATGATAACCGAACAAATTTTCGGCTATTTGTTACAATTAACTGAGCAATTTTTTTTCTCTTTCTCAGTATATTCCTCGTTGTGACACAAAAATAGCTACTTGTAAAATGGTGTATGTGAGTCGAGTGACGGTTGTTTCGCGCCCTAGTCAATTCGCCCTTCATTTCGAGTCGTTTCGTTCCATGTCAAAAAATATTTCACCCTCCCCTGCCCCCTCACGTTTTCTCCTGTCATCTGCTGCGGCGTCAAAGAAACACTAGTGCCGGCAATTTAACTGAAATAAACTTTATTATTAATGGTTTTTATCAAAAGTGAAGTGCTGCAAAGGACTCTAAACTTCAATGGGCCATTCATTGGGTCATTGTAATGTTTGTGTTTGCCATATTGGGCCACTCAGCTAACAACTATCGACCGATAGATAGTTTAGGGAAATTGCTCAGTGTGCATAATCTGAAATACTTCCATTTTCAAGAACTTCGAGATATAATATGATCTGTATCCCTGACGGAGAATTTCATCAGTTGTCTGGGAAGTCCATTTCTGGACTAACTTTGATGGAGTACGCACAAAGTATAACCGAAAAACTCATGAAAGCACATTGTTTTCCTCTAGGTTCGTCACTTAAACATTGGCGACCTTGATGAACTAAAATTTCCTGCTTGAAACAAATGGCATTTAACATAATACAAATACAAAACTCCTTAACTTTGCGAAGGAACAAACGCAGCACGTATTCAGAGCCTTCGGCCAAATTAGCTGTTATCGTTCGCTACCAGTTTCCACGCGGAAAAGTGACAAACAAAATAGGCCATTTCCGTCTTACGCACCACTGACGACAAACAAAAACATCAAGTCGAGGCCAAGTGCTTAACAATACAGCAAATGTATGAAAAGTGGCACCTAGCCTCGACTTGAAGATTTTGTTTGTGAGCAGTGGAGCGTAATTCAGAAATGGCCTCTTGGCATCTGACACACCACAGGTAGCCCAGAGATGTTCTGACTAAATTAGTGTTCTGCTGCGCTTACGCTTTGCAGCACTTTTTATTAAATGTTTTTAAACTGTTCATCGGCGCAGTGATAAGATCTCTGCCTTTTTACCACAAGGTCCCAGGTTCAAACCCCGGCTCAACCTAGAGTTGAACATTTGTGTGACCTTCTTTCCGCTAAAGTTGACTCAGCTTTCCATCCTCCCGAGGTAGTTAAGGAGGCATTATGGTTAAACGCCACTTTTTGACGACTTTTAGCGTTATTTTTTATGATACTTTGAAATTTTGAAAATCATTAATTACATTCACAGACTGAATACAAAGGAAGCATCTTCAATATTTTCAGATTTTTTTGGATTAGATTTAGGTTTTAAGTTTACTGAGGAGTGAGGGGGGAGATTACTAGTTTTAAAAAAAAATTTGAGTTTTGGGATTTTAAGAGATGTTAAAAAATTAACTTTGAAGTTAATATTTGATAGAAAATCGCCAAACCGCCCCCAAACGAAAGCTGCACTTGCGCCTGGTCAGGAGCGACGGTTTGGCGTTTTGTAATCAATAATCTTCTTATTCAAAAACTTCTTCAAATTTCCTAACTATCCACCAATATCTTAACCGTAATCCCCCTTAACTTGCTGGGGGCTAACCTGCGATGGATTAGTGTCTCGTCCAGGAGGAGTCAATGACTCTCATCCGCTTAACACTACACTGAGAAATCGGGAATTAGCACCGCCGGCTCCAATGGGCCACTTAAGCTCGTAAATGTATTTTGCTTCGCTTAGCTCAGTATTGTATATTTATACTGTTTAAAGTTTGTCATTCTCCGTAACTTTAAAGTTTTGTAGTCTTGTTGCAGATAATGCATTTATTTTGTCGAAAACTCCATATGTTTAGTTTAAGCTTGACAAACATCTTCAGAACTTTTTTTGTTAGAAGAATTGGTAGCCCGAGTGATGGCACATACATACATCTACTGATCTAGTTCCTTGACATTCATTTGCCACAAAGTTTCCATGGGGACGAAACAGCTAGGACATAGTCAGAGATACCATAAAACTCCTAAAATAAGCCCAGGGGCGTTTAGGAACAAACCTTTGAAACAGTATACTGAGTTCCCCCGAATATATAAGCCTATTCCAGAACAATACAGCAAAAATCTCTTTGACTCGGAATTTGACGGTATGCTGTATCGGGCGTGACCCTGGCAGTCGGCAACCAGAATTAAATAGCTACTAAAGTAGTTCTATATACCTTTTTTAGGCAAATGATTGTTTTAAAGTTGAAAAATAAAAAAACATTTTTCCATGTTTCCTTAAAGTTATAGAAACATGATTGGAAGTTTGGGGGAGCAAGAAACAGTCAGTGGGAACATTTGCTCAAAGGGCGAGTGTTTCCGCATTATTTCGAGTTCTCCCAAATCTTCTTAACTGCTCAAGTGTTTTTCTATAATTCCATGGGAATACGGGAAAGAAAGTGTCATGTATTTCCTTTACGAAAATTTCCACTCAAAAAAACTACGGCATTTTAATACAATCATTATCAACTGAAGTTTAAAGTCTTCTTATTCACATAATGGTGTAGACTTTGGATTATGTTTGCCTATAGAGTTATAGGACCATGGATTTCAGCCAATCATTGCTCGCGTCATATAAATGTTATTTTACAAAAATATCAGTGACACATGCATATTTGCGAGTAGTATTAGTCAAGTGTTTGCATGCGTATGTTTTATATGTATTTCTTATGTATATATTAAAGCAAAATTGAATTCAGGAAGTTTTACTTTTATAATGAGAAAGATCCCAAATTTTACTTTATCTTATCATCTTACACATTACAAGTGAACTTATACAATTTTCAGCCTCGGCACATGTTTATCCAGTGGCAAATCTCATATCTCTTTAGACATACAGTACCTGCACGGACAAAACTCAGTAAATCATATTTTACAAATGTTTAGTCTCTGGCGTGATCAGGCTATGCGAATATTTAATTCTTTTGTATGTTCCGGTTGCGTGAAAACAGGAAAATATATATAATCAAGTAATTTTAGTTGATTTTTTCAGCATTTAATTTATTATCAACCAACGAAGGTCTCAGATGGCTAGATATTAAAATGCGTACACTTTTTTATTAAAAAAATTAATAATAACAGTGAGGCTCAAATCAGTCTGAAAAATAAAAACAAATTAAGAACAATCTGAGGCGGAAATGAAAATGCTAAGAAAAAATAACTTTATCATTTTGATACAAATATTGAAATAACCTTCAACTGTAACAAAATACTGTGCTGTACAATATACATTTATTGTCGTATCATCTCCTTCAAAATTTGTACTCCGGAGGTCACTGCATGTATAACTAAAATTACAGTTTTTATGTATGCGTTTTTGTTGATTTATAGCTATTAAAACATATATGGCAGTTAAGAGCAAAATAAGAACATTTTGAGCTTCAAATTGTGGAAAAATATAAGAAAATTGAACCTGAATAAAATGTTATTAGTTATTAATAAAAAAGTGTATTAGAAAAATGTTCGATATTATTACAATTGAGGTACGGATAGGCGGAAGTACAGTTTGATGCCGTATTAGAGAAGGTTTGTCAGGTAGTCACGTTTGCGACGCCGGATCGATTCCTGTCCTCCGCATGTGGGCTGAAATTTGTCGCCCGTTTTCCTTCTTCGGCAAAAATCGACCTTCAAGCCGAAATATGAGCCGGAAGAATGAACAGCAACTTAATTCCTTCGCAAAAACACTTAATAAATCAATTATTTGTAATACTTTTGCGAAATTTGTGATTGTAGGTTGGTTCGTGCCTGACTATTTTTGTCAATAAAGTCAATCTCAAATCACAGATTTTGAACGTGAATTAAAAAATTTTGCTGGTGGTAGCCAATGGCGTGAGCATTAAACGCGCGTGCGCGCAACACATGATCAAGTGCTTTTTGCTTATTGGCCAAAATATAAGCGGATTTTTGTCAGCTTTTATTTCGACAGGCAAGAGTTTACAAGTAATCGATTTCTTTTGTCTTTCACGATCAGATCTTAATATTTACCCCAATGGCTTTTCCAGAACTGTTAAACCAAAAGAAATGACATGCTGAGTGCTACATTTCATGTAAGTCTAGTAAGTTTTTATTATATGTCTTCTTGATCTGTAAGACTGTAGTGTAATTTCTAGTTTTTGGTTGGGTGTAGCCGGCTTTTCAGTAATATGTAAATATTCTAATTTCGACTCAATCTCACCACTTTAAATGTACATTTTCATTTCACTCTTTGGAACTTTTAGATGGTATATGACAGAAAAGCTACTTGAAGCCGACGCAAATTACTTAACTAGGAATGTCGTGAATTCAAACACGTGCAAGTCGCTAGCTGTCGGTTTGCACGCGGAGTATAAAGAAGTGCTTTGTGTGATTACGTTCCAACGAAACAAGCTTTTCTTCTTATTTCGAAAAAATGCAGCTCTTGGCGACGACGTTAGGAAAATATAATAAAGTGAATTAAAATTAACGACAAGTTATTCGCGTTGGATTGTTCCGCTGAAATCAGTATAGCTTACCAAATGGAGCAAGCTGGACTGTTTAAACTTTCTCTGAAAATTAAAAAATGAAAATCTTGTCATCTTTAAACCTCACCAAACAGAGTTAATTTTACTAACTTCAAGAAGACTAACACATATTTGGAAAAGCCGGAAATATTACTTGAAATACTCTTAGATAGCAATTTATCTTAGGACTATCATAAATTTAATAACTCTGAAAGATAGCAAAGCAATCGACGTCAGTTTGTCCCTTTTTCAAAGAACTTCTTCTCAAAAACAAGTCATCCTTTTCTCCTATACTTGTTTGAAACTGCATACCCGGACACTATCCGTTTTTCAAAGGCTGGAATATTTTTAATCCTAAAGCCAAATTTTCAGAGTGAGTATAGGCGCGGAATAGTGTAAAATCCAAAGCATTGTGCTTATCTGAATAAAGCAGATCTACTCTTCTACATTTGATATTCGCCTCAGTCAATGACAACTGTTTATTTCAAGAGGCTGCGATGAGCACCTGTTTTTGCTGATAGAATCATTATTAAATTCGTAGACATAGTAGTCGGTTTTAGGGTTTCATAACAAACTTTTCGTTCAATTTGGAAATTCTTCTCTAAACTGACAAATCATTCCTTTTCTCCTACCGATTTGGAATGGATACCCTAAGAATATCTTCATAAAGAAAAATACATTTTATCATATTAGACAAATTCGGCGTGAGTATAGAATAATGTAAAAGCCAAAACATTTTGCTTATTTGAATAAAGCAGATTAACTCGGTTTCCACTTCTGATATTCGCTCCAATGACAATGTAATACTAATAATACTTCAAGACGTTGTGACGAGCACATGTTTTTTGCTGATAGAATCATTAATATATAGAGACGTTCTAGGGTTTCATAACAACAGAACTTTTTCCGGTTCAATTTGGAAGAACTTCTTCTCTAAAACAAATCATTTTTTTCTCCAAACGATTTAGAATGGATAACCTAAGAATATATTCCTCATTCAAAGAAAATATATTTGGTCATATAAAGCCATATTTTCGGTGAGTATAGAATAACTAATTTAAAACCCATAGCATTTACTTGAATAAAGAATGTCGACTCGGCTTCCACTTCTGATATTTGCCTCACTGTGACAATGTTTTGATGCTTCAAGAGGCTGTGATAAGCACATGTTTTTCGCTGATAGAATCATTAATTCGCTGCAGTTGTTTCTAAATCTAACATTTTTTACGACCAAAATGTTCACATGTCATGAACTGCGATCTTTGAAGATACAAACAAGCCATTTACCATTTCTTGAATTCTCTGTACAAAAATCCATGAAATTGAACTGATCCGTTTTTATTTTTTACTACTCAAGCAGGATTAACCGTTTGGCTCTAAATTTTGTTAAGAATGTGTTTTAAATCTGACTGTAAGTAGATCTTAACTAAGATCCAGGCCAAAATAGTTAATGCTTTTAAGTTTGAAACCGCATACCGTATTTCCTCGAATAAACGCCGTTCAAATGATACAGTTCTTTGTCTGGCTGTACCGATCAAGCTTTACAGTTTTGAAACTACAACTTGTTGCGCTTGTAAACCGTAAGAAAGCAGATAAATTCGATGTTGCAGATTTTTGTGCCTTTCAAACTTTAAACAAGTTTTAAACAACTCCGCTCTGCGCTTGTAAAAAGTGAACGTCATAAATTCGATGCTTCAGTTTGTTTTCTGTTCCAGGGTGCGGCGTTCGAGGGCGGCGTTTATTAACATTCTAGCTGTCAGGTGCGGCGTTTATTCGAGGGCGGCGAGGAAATACGGTATATTTTGATGCGTTTTGGCCTTTTGTCTACATCAATACGCTGAACTTTTTCGGCGAAACCGCATCAATTTGAAAACGCTGTCGAAAATTGATCCAAATGAAAACGCATCCATACAATGGGAAACAATGTTGCGTTCTCTTGGTGCATGCATAGCCATAGGGATTTATTTTGTTTATTGAATAGCTTAGCGCTCCAGTACTAAAAATAGAAATTTCTACCCCACGTGATTCAGACAAATAGATGCATGTTTGACAAAAAAGTCTATAGAAAAAAAAAGCGATCTTGTAATTATAAGAAACGAATTTATTGTCAAATTTCAAATAATAAGGTCCGTTCAAAATATTGCATCTGCCGCCACCCGATTTTACAATAGCTGCTTTGTTTGTCTGAGTCATGACGTAATAAGCGCGCTGCGTTATTTGTGAAAAGCTTTTCAGGGGAGACTATGAGTGTACGCCAAGCTACAGTCTATTTTGCTACCGCCTCGTCAACCTCGCAGCTAGGATCGTTTGACTATTGACAATAGTATTATGAGCGATAACCAAAATGATAATGCTCGATAACACAGAGTTTGATATCATTTTGATTTTGGAATCATAACACGAACGAATACGGTGGCTCATGAGCGCCGGCCACATACAAGCATATGCCATTTATCGCGCAATAGCGCATCTTATCGTGCGGTAATTAATTGCTAGTACTCAGACTCCTGCTTTCAGGAGTTTCATTGTCTGCATTCAAGTGAGAAAGCTGTCAAAATTCGTTTGAAGAGTCGGCGTAACTTTCAAGACCAAAACAAAAACAACCAAAGCACATCTTGCTAGTGACTAATGGTCTACTAACAATCTTACATAATTCCTGCAATCACCCTTTAAGCTTTCATGAGAAATGTTTTATAGAAAACTCTACACTTTCAAGGGAAAAAAAGTCTAGAAAGTTTACTCACCTTCGTTGGTTCGCCCGCCATCTTTCTGGTTTGTGCACGCAGCAGTCTGAGTACTAGTAGTTAATTTTCACGTGATAAGATGTGCTATCAAACGATAAGGTTGTTTGTTAAATAAATTTTTGTATGTGGATGGCCCACGGGTTACGAGTTGAAAAACAAACTATTTTAAAACATCAAATAAAACGATTCATACATTTATCACTGTATCGGCTGTTTCCTTTATTATCAAAATCCATCTTGTTTCAATTTCACGCCGCAGTAATCCTGTTTTGAAATGAACGTTGATTAAATTTCGCTATTTTGACTGTCAATGCGCGCGCTTAGTCTAAAGAAGCGCACTTATTTCCTTCTCTGGTGATTTTTTAGTCGAGGTTAAACTTTGACAATGCAGTAACGATTAAAGCTGACAAACCTCGGCAAGAAGATACGGCGTGGGACTAAGTATACCAAGATTTGACAGTTAAAATGGCAGAATTTAATCAACGCTGACTTTGAAACAGGATTAATGCGGTGTGAAACTAAAACATGATGGAGTTAGATAAAAAAGGAAACAGCCGATACAATGATAACGGTACGAATCGTTTTATTTGAGCTTAATAATTTGTTTTTCAACGTGTCCTGTCGCCGTGGTTGGCCCTTATGAGCCAGCGTAAATGAAGGAGTACGCGAGTGATAGATACAACAACACACTGACATAAAGACGTCCCGAGAAATGTTTCAAACCGTGTTTCTTGTCGTTGTTTGAAAAAAGGCGGGAAAAACGCGCGCACCGCAAAACTAGTCAAGTGACAAAATAATTAAACCTTGCTGTATCACTTTAAAATTGCAGAAAAGTTCTAGCAGAAAATTGTTGTTATCTCGAAGCACGAAGAATTGTTCCTGCCAGACACAAACAAGACTTCCCAAGTCGCAAAATAATAATCCCGCAAAATTGTTGAGCATTTTTTAATCTACCGTTTGAAGATTCTAACGGACCACTAGGGTGTTTTATAGTTGGTTTGCAAATGTCATTCATTTAAGAAATTGTTGAAAACATTTTGTCCCAGTTATTTTGTAGATTAAAACTGCAGTTTAGCTTATTCATATGAACAAATTGTAAGTATTATCATATCGATGAAAAACGCCAAATATGCTGGCACTTCACGAACGGTAAAATTGAAATTTAGGTCATAAAAACAATGTTGAATTTTATTTCTACATTTTTCAATCGATCGAGGCAAAATTCTTTGACTAAATAAAGTTTCAAATATTTCGGTCTCTTTAATCTAGCGCGTAGATTTCTATGGTCAATTTAATTTTTGTTTCACACGGCTCCATTGTTACATTTGTGACTCCGTACTGATTTCATAAAGTAAAAACCAGGCTGCGCCATATGCATGTTATGTAGGCACTTGTTGTAACTTGTTGGATGTTGTTCCGCATAGTTTAAAATTGGTCAAATTTTCGGCGCAATAAGTCCCACACTTCTATTGTTCTGTGACCGGTAAAGCTTAGCAGCAACATGTTGCGCCATTTACATGGAACTGAAGGCTGACCTCGTCCACACGTTTGCGCACGCGCATTGCAGGATTACTGTACCAGAATGCATCGGTTCTTTTTGTTAGTTGTTGCGTTCGTTTGCAAGCAGTATCATTTATAAAATTCAAAAGATGTCTAAAGCTACTGTTGTTGATAAAAATGTTTTTGTAAAAATATTTATTCTAGCTTGCGCCGGTCAACGGCAACATCAGGGATAGAGAGTGAAAAGTATCCGCGCTGGTCGACAGCAGATATTTTTACCGATGTTTCATGACTCTTGAACGTCTGTTGTTAGCAGTCGATTTCAGTATTTGATGTGGACGGATCGTGCCGGTGCGTGCGGTTTGTCGTTCCTTCAGGACGGTTGCTCAGTATTACATGAAGTACGTGCACTTATGGCATGGCCGCAGTCCCCAAAAAATTCCCCAATTCCGCCGTTCTCAGTTAAATATTTGTCTCGAGCAGACATTTTGGATATTCGCCGTAATATTTGCTTGCTTTAAATGTCAAATGATCTGTTTTTGGCCAATAATGACAGTGCGCACTTTACGGTAGAAACTTAATGTTGTGCGCAGGTGCGCTTCGTGGTGTCGGTAATTTTGATGATTTACGCGTTAAGAGATGTATGATATCTTGAGATTAGACCATTCTGTGTTAGAGGTTCAGATGTTTTGGTGTCTCTGAAGATGTTTTGTTTGTTCAATACTGTTTTCCGGATATTCATTTAGGCGAAGGATGTCATCTAGCCTATGTTGGTGGGTTTTAGATGTTAAATGTGTAGAGCATCTATCTTCGATACGTCAAAACAAAGACTATAAAGGAATTTTATTTATACTTAAACATGCCACTGAAGGACAACATCCATAGATTATATTCCTCAAATATTGTTGGCGTGCTGAATAATGTTGCATGGGACTTGTTGCGTTCGTTTGCTTAGGCCTTAATTCTAAAAATAATTTCATATGTATATAAATAGTTAGGATCTAAAAATTGTTCCATTAGTTTATTTTTAAGAATTTGTTGAAAGCCTTCAAAGAGGGTCTCAATGGGGGGATAGCTTTCACGGCTAACGGTTAATTATCCTCCATCACGGTTATTAAACTGAAACGTTACGAGGAAATTGGCGAAATTCAAAATAAAAGTTTGTTTCTTCGATTCCAGCAAGGATGGTTTTTGCTATTTCTCGATCGCAGGTATAATTTGTGCTTACAGAGGAGAGGGGAAGGATTTTACTGCATGCATATTGATAACGACTGGTTGTTTGCATAAGCTTCTTTACGTGGTGCAATTATCGATTGACTGCGTCACATTTTAAGTTGACAGCGTAAGCTACTCTGAATGTGGATTTCATTTTAATGTGTTTTGTTG
>JAOCNB020093607.1:0-11753 GCA_026546465.2 Palythoa caribaeorum | reverse complement strand
TCTCTGGCTGAAACAGTTCAAGAAAACAAATTAACAGTAACAAAACAAAGTCATTTCATTAAACTTTAAATAGAAAACTGCTAAACTGCATTCTTAATTGAATGTAAAAAAAGGTGTTGGTTACAAAAGTATTGACCATCAATCAAGTGTAAAGACTGTAATTTAACAAAGTTTTTGTAAAATATAACCACATGTAAATTTTCCCATAACGTTTCAAAAACTTTTTGAAAGAAGCAGCAATGTTCTTGTCTTTAATTTGTAGTTAGTAAATTGCTTAAAAGGTCCAAGTAGTAAGAATTTGGTAAATATTTTCAAAAAACACACAACACTCTTCAAACTTGTATACATGGTGCGGCACAGCTTTGCCTTCGTCAGTGTGAAAATGGATTGATAAACTGAATTGACAAACATATATTTAAAGAAATAGAATAATTATACTGGATAATAAACAATGGTACAAAAGAAACCCCTGAGAATTTAAAATTTTCCTTATAATTCTCACGGGTTTGTTTTGTGCCATTGTTTACTATCCAGTATAATTATTATATTTCTTTATATATGTTTGTCATAAGGCATTTCATTTAACGTTAAACTAAAGCTGACTGTGACTTATGAATATTTTTACATTTGTTATTGAGTAACATTGTTGGGACCTATACATATCTTTTCAACTGTTTTCTGTCACCATGAAAAATAGCTGTAGATTGCTTGAATGTTACACAAAATCTGTAGAAGATTTTTTGGACATGCCATGTCACTTGCTTGCATTATGTGGACATGTCAGTCAGTTTCATCATAAAAGGATTATAATTTAGTTACAGCTGTCATTATTACATATATGTGGGTAACATTTTGGGAACATAAGCAGGTTTTATGTTAGTAGTAATAATATCTGCTGACCCTTTTTTTTTCTTTTTTTGCCTATAGCTTTTGCAATCACCCTAGGATTACTATACAGTCAACAAACTGAGGTATGGTATTATCCCTCTTAAGCTTTGATTTAATGTGGTCTGTATACTTAATAATAATGATTAGCATTAATTATTTTATATAGTGCCTTTGTCTTAAGCTATAAATAGGAGAAGATTCCTGTTCGTAATGTACAGCACAGCTCTCCGATTAAAACTCAAGGTAGAGATATTATTTTATGACGACTTGGGAGTTAGTTTTTGATAAGAACAATTGGAAGGCTTGCTGTTTGTTGCTTTTTTCTGTTTAGAAGAACCTGCTGCTCTTTTTTTTATCACTTGCGGAAATGATGGTGATAGTCATAATTCTCACCAAGGAGGAAACAATAACAAAGATTCTGTTTATGGTAAAATAAGTTTAGAAAAATAATTGATATCTAGCCGAGGATACAAAACATAAATATGGCTTGGTATTTATCTTTCAGAATGTGCCAGTACCAAGTGACGCTGAATTTGTGCCAGATACAGGTAGCTCAGAAGAAAATGATACAGAGCTGGATGCACCAGGTAAAAGCAACAATAAATCTTTAGCAAAAGTCTTAATATGTAAAGTGTCACAGCTTAACTCCAAGACTTAGGGACTAGAAGCATAATGAATTAATGTGTAAACAAGACATGTGTGAGAGATGATAACATGGGATGTTTAAAGGCATCGTAGCTTCTGCAATACATTTTCTTAATTTGTCAATAAATTAGGTTTGGTGGCTAATTTGAAGCACCCATGACCAATAAAACCTAAATTAAATAAAAAAATCTCAAAATTATGGGTAAAATTTAACAGTAAAGTAGAAGTATTGTTACCTAGTGTCTTTTTATGAAGTTTCAATGTGATCTGAGTGCAATGTTAGCATGACTTGATGTAAATTATCTGACCTTAACAATGTAAAAGAGACACAAGGTAGGAAAGCATTGCCAGCCTGGAACTGAATTCAAAAACAGCTTCAGGTTTCATGTGAGAGTGCACACTACTGCACCAAACCTTACATTTTGCTTTGCTCAAATAATGAAATGATGCCTTAACTTCACCTTTCTGTAATCAGTTTTTCTGTAATCTGTTTTTCATACATTGTAACCACATGAGTTGACCAAAAAGTTTTCATGAGGCAAAACCTAATTCAAATTTTGACCAACCCAATCATTTGACAAAAATATGCTTGTCAATTAAGAGGCCAAACTTTATTGCCTGGACTTGATTTAAAATGTTCTGTCAGTGAAACTGATAACAAAAATGCATTCTTATAATCTATGCTTTACATTTAGCACCTGAAAAATTTGGCATCCAAATCAAAGCTGATCTTTAGCCTTGCTACAGTTAAAATAGACCCTTTTCAGGGTTCGATTCCATGCAGGTCCGGTCCGCAGGCCCGAGGCCAGTGAGACTTGTGTCGGACCACTCAATCTTCCTAGCCACAGGCCTGCAGACCACTGAAATAATAATTCGGTTTAGTTTAAGAGTAAAAGTTCGATTTTTCTCAGACCACGTTACTTATAATAAAATGCAGAAAAAAGTGAGAGCTTGCCTTTGGTTTACACTTGTAATGTTAATTTCAGTTGTATTTTTATGCCGTGTAAATTTCTTTGCGATCAGCTACTGCGAAGTGAATTTTGCAACACCGCCATTTTTGTTAGCAACGTATTAATTTGGCACCAGCCCCCTCTTATCATTACTCGTCACCATTCCTTTTCGACATGCTTGACAAGAAGGCCGCAACACAAGGCACGTTTTTTGTTTTTTTTTCTATATTTATCAAATTGATAATAATAAGAGTTTGTTATAAAAGTTTCTTTGTTTGAAAACAAATACAATCCCAAAAGTGATTTTTCTTTGTAAAATTTGTTTTTTCACTAAATTAAAAAAAAGGCCTTCTTCAATACACTATTTTGCTAATGCAAATTTTTGCTGGATCTATTCCTTTGTGGGGGCAAAAAGTGATGTTTATGCTGAATTAATGAGCCCAATTGTGACCGATTAACGACTTTGTGCCCCCACAAGGGAATGGATCTAGCAAAAATTTGCATTAGCAAAATGGTGTATAAAATGAATAACTTAAGTTTTGTTTGAAAGGAAAATAAAAGAAATAAAAATGCTGCAGTTTTAGTCTTGTGTCATTATTATAGTAGCAGTATGATAAATGGGGGCTGCAACTAAGAAAAATTGAAAACTAAAATCGGGTCAGTCTGAAACTCTCTGAGGATCAGTGACTTTTGTAGTTCACTGGTCCAGATACCAGTGAGGCAAGATTGGAGAAGGCAAACCCTTCTTTTGCATGACCTGGTTGCCTGACCAGGTCACATGACTGAGTCAGTCATAAAATGTGGTGGTGCAAAACAGGGATGCCAGAAATGATGAAATTAGTAACTATAATAATAAAATACGTAATGACAACTCTCCAAAAGGGGCTTTTCACTGTCATGTTAAAACCCTCCTTTCTCCCAGTTAAGAATCCCAACTGGTAGGAGCCAAACTAGATGGCTATTTACAAAGCGTGGTTAATTTATTTTGGGATCACGGAGGACAAATCCATTCGGTAGTCTGAGTCAGGTCCTCCGTAGACCCCATTTCTGGTATCTATTTTGTACCTCCGCCTTGATTTATGATTGACATAGTCACATGACACTCATGCAAATTATGGGCCAATTCCCGGTCAAGCCAATGTTATGGAATGCCATTGCAGTAAGGCATCAGCAGGCCTCAAGATATCACACAGCTTTATTAATTGAAGTAAAATATTTTCATTGCAGGTTATTCTTGGAAACGCTGCTATGACAGTAGTGCCAGCGAAGAGTTTAAGGAAGTCAGTTTAACTAGAAAGAAGAAGTCTTGCAGGAAGTCTATGTTTTCTCAATCTGAGAGTGACTGTGATACGGACAGACATGCTGATATTTGTGGAATTGGAAAGGTAGCTTGTGACTCCAGTAGTAAGGGCAAATTTAAAAGAGGAAAGTTGGCCACTAAAACAAGCAGAAATAGTAAAGGTAAGGCTTGTCAATATCGAGATGAAAATACAACTCAAACACTTCACAGCAATCTTATTATGAGAATCTATTTATCTTTTACAGTCTACAACACAGTATTTTCATTGCCCAGTTGTGCTGGACAGAGCTGAATTACATGTACACATGCATAAGATGATGTTGGTTGGTTTTGCAATACACGAGAAGGCCATGAAAGGCTCAAACACTTAAATAATGACAATATGCAAATACAAGACCACTTTGCTTAAAGAAAACAAGTCATACAATTTCTGCACTGTCTAAACCCTTCGAAAATTAATTTCTTTCTTTAAAACACTCAAAATGGGAACATGTCTCCACTAACAAAACTGGTAATATGTTTTGGCTTTAAAAATCTCCTTTAACCCTTTCAAAACCAAGAGTGACAATAAATTTCACCCTGGTTTAAACCCCGGACAATTTTACTTTACATAAAGCCATATAATTTTACTTTTCAACAGGAGATCCCTAGCTATAGGGAGTGGAAGGGTTAAATGTCATTTGATTTTTCAAGAAACTATCACCTGCATTCTTGTACAAAAATGTATGCATCACAAAAATATCGTCCATTTGCAATTAGAAAAACACATTAAGGAGGGGGAGACATACAAAAAATGATTAGAGAGAATGAAATAAAGTAAATTATTGTACTTACAGTACCTACTTACTAAACACTTGATTAGGCGATCTGAAACGACCCCGTGACAGTAGTGGTGGTGAAGAGTCTGAGGAAATACCTGCAGCAAGAAAGAAGAAACCAAGAAGGAAACCCTTGCCTTTAGAATCAGATTCCGGTAGTGAGTGGGAGAGAGGTGCTGACTCCAGGAACAAAGAAAAATTGCAAGGTAAAAAGGCATCAAATGAAGGCAAGGCTAGCCATAGCAAAGATATCTAGTGTTATTGTTTTATGCCTAACTGCATTCTTTATGTAAGAAAATGTGTGCATCAAAAAATATTATCCATCAGTCAAGTGCAAAGACTGTATTTTAACAAACTGTTTGTAGAGCATAACCAATTGACAATTTTTGGATGATGTTACACCGATTTTATAAAAAGAGCACCACTGTCCTTCTGTCTGTTGTAATTATAGAATGCAGTGAAAGAAGCTTAAGTGTTAGCCCATGTTATGTTGCACAATGAAAAATGCGTTACCACTGTTTATGTGTCTACTATCTCAGCATTATAAAAATAAATAAAAAAAAAATCAGGGCATGATGAAGTGAACCTTTGCAACTGTCTTTCTCTGCACATACAACGTCTTCACAATTATCTTGAGACCCGAAAAGCCCATCAACAGCACAAAAACAAGAATTAGAACAATAAAAAAACTAGCCAAGGGACCATTACCAGTGATTTCACGAAGATTTTCAAAAACTGCAACTGCAATGTATTCAATATCATGCAAGCAATTGATCGTGTCCTAAAAACGTTACCCACAATAACAGCAACTATAAATATCTTTCTTAATTAATTCGACCAACTGACCATGTCCCCATAATGCAAACAGGTCATCATGTCCCCATAGTGTTACACACCTGTGAGATTTCGTGTAACAAAAGCAATCTACAGCTACCTTTCATAGTGACAGAAAACAGTTGAGGAGGTGTGTATTGATCCCCACAATGTTACACAATTAAAAAAAACTGTCAACTCATGCAAACATTACTTTTCCTCTTGCCTTTAGAATCAGATTCTGTTAGTGAGTGGGAGAGAGGTGCTGACTCAAGGAACAAAAAGCAATTACAAGATAAAAAGGCAGCTGATGAAGGCAAGGCTAGCCATAGCAAAGATATCTAGTGTTATTGTTTTATGCACAACTGCATTCTATATGTAAAAAAATGTGTGTCACAAGAATATCGTCCATCAGTCAAGCGAAGTCTGTAATTTAACAAATTGTTTGTAGAGCATAACCAATGAACAATTTTATGATGATGTTACACCGATTTTATAAAAATGCACCACTGTCCTTCTATCTCAGCATTAAAATGAGGGCATGATGAAGTGTTCCTTTGCAACTGTCTTCCTCTGCACACACAACGTCTTCACAATTATCTTGAGACCTGAAAATCCCATCTACAGCTCAAAAATAAAATTAGAACGATCGAAAACCATCGCCAAGGGCCCATGCCCCTGAAATATGTCACAAAGGTTTCGAAACCCTGCAGCTGCAATGTCTCATTTTCAAGCAAGAGAGTGCTCATGTTCCAATAATGTTACTCCAGGGTTCGTGCTACTCTTTAAAAACTCCTTAGATTTGATTTAGCTTTTTAAGGGCGCTTAAAAACTCCTTAAATTTACAAATCTCAGCAAAAATTCTTGTCTAACAATCTCCAAACTAGAGTATTGCAAAAGCAGAGTACCATAAAAACTATAAAATGTGAATTACTGTCGCTAAATACACATCATAAACCAATAAAAATACGAAATTGCAGCAGCATGTTGTGCATGAACAATAAACAAACAGTGGCAGTTATTTCGTTTTTGTCAGAGAAACTAAAAAATTACTCCTTAAAATTGTTTTTTGGCCCTTAAAAACTCCTTAAAAAGCCCTTAAATTTTGTTTACTCACCCCAGCACGAACCCTGTACTCACATTTGTATAAACCGTAGCTATAAATATCTGTCTTAATAATCGATGGAACTGACTGATCATGCCCCCATAATGCAAGCAAGTCACCATGTCCCCATAATGTTACACAGATTTTGTACAACAAAGGCAATGTACAGCTACATTCCATGGTGAGAGAAAACAGTTTAGGAGGTGTGTACTGGTTCCCACAATGTTACACAATAAAAAACGTTAAAAAATGATTAAAGGGTCACAGCCAGAATATAAGCATCAAGAAACAATCTATGGTTGAAACAATTAAACAAAACAAAATAACAGTAACAAAACATTGTATTTAACTTTAAATATATTTTTTTAAAACTGAGTTAATTGATATCTGAACAGACATAAACTATATATGCTATTGAAATTGAATGGCAAAACAGTTACTGTTCATTAGCAGGATACGTAAACTGTGTGCAATTCTGCAATTGGTTTCGGCTCCATTAAATCCTGTACCAATTGAAGAACAATTCAACTATCAACTCATGCAAACATTACTTTACCTCTTGCTTTTAGAATCAGATTCTGGTAGTGAGGGAAAGAGAGGTGTTGACTCCAGGAACAAAGAAGAATTACAAGATAAAAAGGCAGATGATGAAGGCAAGGATATCCATAGCAAAAATACCTAGCTTTAATGTTTTATTCGCATTCTTTCATGTTCGATTATCCAGTTGGATGGAGATGGCCCTCCTTGGCATTGGATTGGATAGTGTGCCTGTGAAAGAATGTTCATCTTGTAAAATGCTTAAAAAAACAAAAAGGACAGCTACATGTACCTATAAGGCAGTCTAGGTCAAAATGTATGTACATTACCATTTTTGAATTTTCGTTGAATCAATCTTGAGTGTCCAGTCTGAGATCAATTAAACAGTTAAGCATTTATTCAAGTTTGATATATTTTAGGTATTGTGGAAGGATTATAAGGGTGTCAAAAATCAGAAAAAGATACTTTACGAAAATTATGAAATCTAGGCCATGAATGATTTCGACACCCGAATTAACACTACATCCACAACTAAGGCACTACCTCCTCTTCCCTCCCTTCTGGCCTTTGCCAGGACCGTTTCACTCATCTATGAATTAGTGCAATTTCTCCTATAGTGGTACAGAACATTTACGATGGAGAGTTACCTATTTTGTAGACTTTTTTGATGGTATGTTTCTGTATGTGTAGGATTTTCATATTTTAAATCAGTATTTTATCTTTTAATTGTATATAATTATACAGTTGCTGCTTTAAATACTACCTATATGCCAGTTGCCATTTTGATACATTGTTCTATAGTGTTATCATTATTGCCCTGCAAATGAAGGTTTCATGCATGCATTTATTATTAATTTCCTATTCAGGTTGATTTGTTGTTATGATGATAACTAATGTCCAAAGTTGGCTTAAAGGTGTTTCTAATACTGGATATGTCATTTGGTTACTTTACAGTGGTAATAACCTGTGTTAAGAAGAAGTGGATGGACAATGCTCGAGTTTATGACAAACGACAGGCCTGCTTTTACTGTGAGAAGCTATATGCAAAGATTGCTCGGCATTATGAACATCATCACAAAAATGAGTCAGAGGTAGCTGAAGCATTTGCTCATCCATGTGGCTCCAAAAAACGTAAGAAAGCCATAGAAAAGTTACGTCTACAAGGTAATTTCCATCATAACTTGCGCGTGTTGGAGTCAAAAAGTGGACAGCTTATTGTATTGAGAAGACCAGGAGAAGGAGAGAAATGTTCTAGCGATGACTTTCTTCCTTGCCCTCACTGCCTTGGCTTTATGAAGAAGAAAGATCTTTGGAGGCATGCAAAAGGCTGTAACTTCAAAGATGATGACATAGGTGATGACAAAAAGTACCAGAAACTTCAGAGTAAGAGCAAATTGCTCATTTTGCCATCAATATGCCCTGGGAAGAGCCCACTGTTCCAAGATGTTGTGGCCTCCATGAAATCAGACTATATCACTCTTGTGGCTAGGACTGATGCCGTTATTTCTGCTCTTGGTACGATGATGGTAGAAAAGATTGGCGTAAGAAGATGTCATGACATTTCACAAAATATGCGAAACCTTGCCCGACTCCTTATTTCGTTGAGGGAGACAGTTAATGATGAAAATGCCCAGTTGTCACATTTTCTTCGTCCAGACAAGTTTGATGTTCTTGTTCAGTGTGTCATGCAAATTTCAAAGTTTGATGTAAAGAGAGGTGAAAAGGAGGTTGGAACACCTTCCTTGGCATTACACATTGGCTATTCATTAAAGAAATGTGTTGGTGTTATTCGTGGGAAAGCACTGCGAGAGAAAGACAAAGGTCTACTTGAAGATGTTGAGCACTTTGAGAAACTCATGGAAGCAGAGTGGAATTTCCGTATCAGCCATCACTCTATAACAACTCTGAGCGATAGGAAACATAATCAGCCTGAACTCCTACCTGTAACCAACGACCTTAAGAAGCTAAAGAAGTTCATCACATCAAAGATTATTGCACTCACTTCAGAACTGCAGGGCACAAACAGACCATCGCTACAAACCTGGCGAGACTTGAGTGAAATGGTTCTCAACAGACTGATACTCTTCAATAAACGAAGAGGGGGAGAAACAGCTAAGCTTCATCTTGAGACTTACATCAATCGCCCCGACTGGAGCAAAAGCACAAATCAAGAAGTTGTAGCTTCTCTTAACGGCATTGAACAACAATTACTTCAGAGGTATTAAGTCTTTTCTTAGTTCTTAGCGGAGTGTGGTTCTGTTTTTGTTAGGATACTTGATTTATTTGAGTGATTGCCCATTATTTTCATCTCTCTACACTAACCCTTATCTGCAAGAAGTCGTTAATGCCACAGGAACATACTGTAAAGATAATCGATATAGAAGTGAGGAAAGAAAAATTTACTGCAGAGACGATATTATTTCCTATAAGGTTTCTTTCACTGTGCCAGCAAAGAAAAACCTTTGCTGCAGTAGCAAGTTATTTTGGAACTTTTTCTGAATTTTTTTTCTAAATGTTTTCTGAATTTTTTTTTTTTGCGTGATAAAGATGCATGTGTATGTAAGCCAAGGAAATCTTTAGAGAAGGAGCTGGGGAAGTGCGAGATGACTGAAGGACTAAGTAGCAAATTTTGTTTTTACTTTTTGTTTGTTTGTTTTGATGACCTTTTATTACTATAAGTCGTGAATATGGCTTCGAAGTTGCTTCAAGAGGTACTGGCAAAAGTCCATTGTTGATTTTCTTTGTGTGATTGTTTTTTTCTAGGTTGGATATGGTTGAAATCAAGGGAAAGAGGGGCCGGAAGGTGCCACTACTCTTAACAAAAGAGGTTAAAGAAGCAATTGATGTTTTAGTTAAAAAGCGAACAGAAGTTGGCATTAATAAAGAAAACCCCTACCTGTTTGCAGCAACTGGAAATGGTTCGTTAGGTCATTTAAGACCATGGGAGTGTATGAGAAAGGTTGTCACTGGTGATGAGTTGAAGCTGGAAAAACCTGAGGCTGTAACAAGTACCAGGCTTCGAAAATATGTAGCTACTGTATCACAGATCTTGGACCTTCAGGGAAATGAACTGGATTGGCTTGCTCGCCATTTAGGCCATGACATCTCTGTCCACAGAGAGTATTACCGATTGCATGAATCAACCATTGAGCTTGCAAAGGTTGGAAAGATCCTTACAACTGTTGATGAGGGAAAAACCAGGCTCTGGACTGGGAAATCACTAGATGATATTGACTTGGACAAAGACATTGAACCAATTGCAGGTAGGTTTAAGGCAGTTTCCCCAGCAGTCAACAAGTAGGTAGTCCTTATTAACAGGGCGCTTGATGCAGCTTATATCTTGTGGGGAAGAAAGTGGCAATATAAAGTTGTATGTTGGCATGATTTCATCATGAACCAACTCTCAGCTGTTGCTCATTGAGGTATCTATAGTGGAACATTTGTTATGGGGACAAGTACTCCCTCAAACGAGCAGATGGGTTATCTCTTTGGAGACTTGCTAATGTTATGTCTTTTGAGGTCAAACTATTCTTGAACCTTTATCACTTGGAGACTCAACTTACATTTTGCTGTTCTATTTCTTACACTTCTTAAAGAAGATAGGGATTCTGAATCAGACGAAGGCAGTGATGATGGTATGGAGACACATAGTTTAAGCAAAAAACAAAAAGGAAGTGTGAGTACATGTTCTTTATTTTTGTAAAATTATCTTAATGGCTTGTGAAGTTGCCTTGCAAGAAATTGCACTTGATGCTTGATTGCTTTATCTGCCCTTTGACGCGCTGCTACAACTACTTTCAACAGTTCTTCAAGTTACACCGATATTGTGGTCTGTATTGGTCTCAAAATTATAGATACAGCGCAGTTATTGTTTTGATATCTCAAGAACACTTTTTATTGACATGTTTCGATGGGACTTGCATCTTCGTCAGTTACAACAGAACAAGAAAAATGTTGAATTTATACTGTAAATGCGTACATAATTAGCATATCATAAGGCGTGTTAAGCGTGACTAAAATACATGTTTGTAATTTGATATTGTTTTCTTTTTAACAGCGAAGATCGGGCAAGTCAAGGACAGCAGATGAAACGTCTGTGCCAAAAGGAAATGGTATATTTGATAACATTTTGTGTTTACATGTTATGACACTGTATTTTATAAAGTTTGTACGGAAGTGTTTATAAGAGTATTCCTGCAAGAATCAGCATGTTGGTCCAAATTGTAGGCAAGATTTTACCACAGTTATGCTCTAATGACTCCATACAAATCCTTCTAAAAATGGCTTTGTTCATAACGTTATGAACCAAGCCATTTTTAGAAGGATTTGTATGGGGTCGTCAGAGCATAACCGCAGCAATATCTCATCACTGGTTCATGGCAAAATGCTAAACCCCAGTCAACAAGTAGGTAGTCCTTATTAACAGGGCGCTTGATGCAGCTTATATCTTATGGGGAAGAAAGTGGCAATATTAAGTTGTATGTTGGCGTGATTTCATCGTGAACCATTTCTCAGCTGTTACTTGTTGAGGTATCTATAGTAGAACATTTGTTATGGGGACAAATACTCCCTCACACGAGCAGATGGGTTATCTCATTGGAGACTTGCTAATGTTATGTTTTTTGAGGTCAAACTATTCTTGAACCTTTATCACTTGGAGACTCAACTTACATTTTGCTGTTCTATTTCTTACACTT
>JAOCNB020093576.1:0-11754 GCA_026546465.2 Palythoa caribaeorum | reverse complement strand
AAGGACATATTTTCCATTTTTCAAGGTTTCCGCGCACTGCAAAATCAAAGGATTAATCGTTTTTATTTGTTCTTTTATTATTACATGTTACTACGTTTCTGCCAGTAGCATATATTTTCATATAAGGCACTCAAGAATCTAAGTTGGATGAAATTAGCTACAAATTTCAAGGACTTTCCAGCGCTGACTGCAATTTTCAAGTACTTTCAAGGGCTTGAATTTTTATTTTGAGATTCAAGGACTTTCAAGGCACGTGCAAACCCTGGGTAGAAAAGGTAAAAGAGTTTTGAAAATTTCACTTAAACTTTTTAGTTTACTACAGTTCAAGAACATACCTGTGTCTCAGACAGCTGCGATTCAGCGGCTCGCCTTTGTCTCTCAGAGTTATCAAAGCGTGATTCCATCTCTTCCAATGCCACTGCTGTGGTTTCAAGTTCTTTCTGCAACTTGCCCTTGGCAGTCTGCAGTTCTGCCACTTGTGCCTCATCATCATGAAGGCGAGCATTTGCTTCTTGCAACTGGTTTTCATACATTTTAATTTTTCGGTCTGCTTCTGCTTTCACTTCTGACAGGTGCCTAACATCAGCTGAGAGCTGGGAACTCTCCTGCTGTAGTCTCTCTCTGGCTTTTTCTGTGCTCATTTTCCCCTGCAAGCAACATTGTCGTGAATACAAATAAAAATTTGTGGTGGGAAGGGGGTTACAGTAGTTGGGTGCAAACTCTGAAGGCAAAAAGTTTGTCTTCCTTTGATAGGTTAACTAGCAATTTACCTTTTTAGCTGTTTCAAGTTGTTCATTAAGATCCTCGACAATCTGTGCGTGTTTGTGCCTTAGCTGGGTCATGGCTGCCTCGTGAGCAGTGCTCTCCTCCTCAACACTCTTCTTCAGGGCTGTCAGTTCCTGCTCTCTGCTCTGCCTCATGGCTGTCGCAGCTTGTGTGGTATCTATTGACTCCTCCAACTCAGACTTGAGTGACTCCAGTTCCTTTACACAGATCAACACCGTTGTTAACAAATGTAAACAAATATCTATTTTACTGTTTATTTTAGAAATGAAAACTCACACATTGAGCACATGCGTGCCAATGGTAACTTGTAGCCATATTATACTGGACACAAAAAAATATAATAATATTTGCTTATAAAATCAAAGTTGAAAATTTTTGGCTAAAAGTTTAAAATATGATAAAAATGTTAAAACGTTTTCGACTGTGCTGTCATCTTCAGTAAATGCTAGAGATTAGCATACGGTTGCCAGTATTAAGTTCTAAGTGATTCCCGTGGGGAAGAGTTGTGCGGCGTAAGAATGTACTTGTTTGTTTAATGATGGCAACCGTATACTAATTTCTAGCATTTAATGAAGACGGCCGCATGGTCGAAAACGTTTTAAAATTTTTATCACATTTTAAACTTTCATTTTAAACTTTTAGCCAAAAATTTTTAACAAAAAATATAATTGGACCCAAAAAATGATCTATTGAGCATGGCCACATGGGTAGCGGGCATTACTATTACATCTATACTTAAAATGAAGTGGGCCTGATTGTAACAGCTGTTTCAGCCTCGTCAGCAAGGCATAAATAACAAACAGGTTCAAATTCCCAAGGAGAACACGAAGTAAAGTGAAAGCATAATACTTACACAGGATATACTTTCACTATATTTTGAAAGATGGTCATGCAAAAAAATCCAATTTTTTTAAAAAATATACAAGTTTTGTGTGGACGCCAAAGAATATAACAAAATTATTCAACAACAGAAACTGTAATGACTAAAATACCTATTAACGTTTAATGAAAAAGTCAGTGTACTAAACATGTATGGCACAAAAGATCTAGATTCGAAATGCAAGTTTAAATGTTTAGTTTGACAAGACCAAACTAATTAGTTACAGTGTACATTTATTTTTCAAACACACTACCTAATACTTTTCCTGGTCCTTTCAGACAATGGTAACATGGAACATTAGCAGAATAAGTAACATGGTACCTGGTCATTTCGTTCCTACACCAGTTCATTCCCAGTCATTTCTTTCCCACAAAACGTTCCATGTGGGAAAGAAACAACTGGAACAAACTGACATGAGATTGAAATCACCATAAACCAGTAATATCGTCAAAAGACAGAGGTTTGATCAGTATATACTTGCAGTAAACCAAACACAAAATATCACCAAGGTATACTGATCGGCTCCCATTCAGTGGGTGAGCAAGACTAGTTGACAATTGTATCAAACTTTTTCTCCTCAACGTATTAGAAAACTAGCCCAAAAATTGAGAAAGAGCTATTCATCAAAGTTAACTGTTTTAAAGTAGGAATTTACATCACAGCATTGGCTCACAGCAACTATTTTCTCCTTTGCATTCAATGATAAAGGCCAAAACTCAACAAAAAAGGTCAAAGTACCTCTGCAAGTTCTCTTTTTTGTTTCTCTGTTTTTGCCCGAGCAGCTTTTTCTACTTCGAGGTCCTCACGTAACTCTTCCACCTGGTTGTCCAATTCACGGCGGCGCTTCTCCAGATCAGTTCGCCTGGCAGTTTCCTCATCAACCCTGCAGACCAAAGTACATCATTTAAGCTAAATCAATTCATGTGGCTTGGTGGCCAATTGTGGCCTGTGTGTATCTCTAGTTTCTGCAGTGTTAAGTGGATGAAGCTTATTGACTCCCCCTACACAGGACTCCAATCCATCGCAGGTTAGTCATAATTTTACTCATTTTACCAAACTTTTAAGGATGGAAAGCTGAGTAAACTTTGACGGTAAAGATGGTCACACAAATGTTCAACACTTGACGAAACCGAAGTTTGAACCTGGGACCTTGTGGTTAGAAGGCATAGATCTTATCAACTGTGCCAACCACACCGCCACCCTTAAAGGCAAGTTACTATTAAATATTGAATTCAAAGACGTACTTCAGTACAAAACGAATGCCTGGTCTCACGCAATACATAATAACCCACAACACATACAACACTGAATTACTGGATTTCCTTATGTCGTCACCACCAGGATACAACTGCCACATGTTTCCGTTTATTATCTTGGTTGATCTCACATCTCATTAGTTATAATCCCTCACCCAGAAGTTAACTACAGGTTTCATAAAAACTATTTCATTTGACATTTAAGGACTTTTTTTAGGAATTTTAATGCCCATTGTAAATTTTAGGATCTTTTGGCTTGAACACTTTTTGGTTTTATTTTCATCGTAAGCTTCATTCTGATGTTGAGCATAAAAAAGAAATATACCATGACCGTTTACCTCAGGATTACTTAATGAATTTCAAAGTTACAGCAGTTTTTAGCCTCTATTTTCGTTCAAAACTTCAAAGGAAAATCAAGTACACTTTGGGCTTGCAGACTGTCATTACCAAAACTTTTTAATTTTGAGCACTTCATCTCCATTTGCCCAATTCTACATGAAGGGCATATTTAAACTGCTCCATCACGGAAATCAAGCGAGTTATTTACCTGGCATTCAGTTCATTTATCTCCATCTCTTTATTGTGATTTGCTGTTTCAAGATCAGCAATCTGAGAAACAGAAAATAAAGTAATATAGCTTGATTCACTTTCAAGAAACAGAAATTTAATCAGTCTAGCAACTCGATTATAATGCAAGTTTAGTAGCTTGGTTTACACTTTAAATTCATCTGGGAAGTGGTAACTCGTTGCCACAAACAGCATCTTGACTAATCTAAACCAGGCTCTTGGCTGGCTTTACAGCCCAGGGCCCAGTTGTTCAATGAGCTGGTTAGGTTTAAACCTGGACTGAGCTAATACTGAAGATGAGTAAATAAATAAATCAAGAAATAAAAAATTTTAAAAAAAATTACTTCATCAAGGAAAAATTTACCATGCTGCTAATACACTAATAAAAATTTCCAAAGGAAATAAAGTTATTAAATGCAAAACTGCAGCAAAATCAATAGCAAGAAGTTTGGAACAAATGGATGGATTAAAAACTTAACACTGGGTCAGTGCCAATCAGCTTATTCGTGCAACACTGTATACTGCAGTTGTACTCAAAATGGTATGCAATGACCCATGTTTTCTTCACAACAGCCCATTTATTACACAAAATGGCCCGTTAATCAAGGAAAGCATGGGGCCATGGTCCCATATGAAAAGTTTCCTTCCTAATCACTGCCAAGCATAGTCCATAAAAGCATTGATATAAAACTGACCTGTGCTTTTGCTTCTTCAAGTTGACGATGCACTTCAGCCAACTCAGCTTCCAGCTTGCGCCGAATCTTTTCAAGTTCTGCCCTTGCCTGTAGGAAAAATTAAATCCAAAGGTACTTCAGTGTTACATAAAAGCAACTAATAAATAAATAAGCACACTGTAAATACTGTCAGTAAAAAACAGGGTTTAGTACTCGACTTTCCATAACGTTTTCTATGATCTTTCACAAAATACCATGACCTAAAGCTTGTCAATGCTTCCCAAAACATAATGAAAAGTTCTCTCTTAGGAAATAACTTTTATTTTGAAATATGTTGTGTAAGTATACAGGTTTTTTTTATTTTGCAAGTTGTTTTAGTACAAACCTACAACTTTTCCACGACCTTTATGACCCTAATCAAAATTCCATGACTTTCAAGGCCTGGAAAATGAGATGTTGAAACTTCATGACATTCCAGGTTTTCCATTACCTGAGTAAACTGAAAGGTACCTTTTCTGAACTCCTCAATCTTTCCTCCAAGTCTGCAATCAGGGCGTCCTGTTTTGTTTTTTGTTTTGACAATGCCTTGAATTTTTCCTCTTCATCAACAAGAGCTTGTGAGGTTTCTGATAACTTTTCTTCCAAGAACTTTTTCTCTTTTGACAGCTAACAAAGGAAAGAGTTGACAGTCAGATACTTTGAAAGCCAGTCACACAAACCAAACATGTTCAGTAAACCTATGCTGCCAGTGCCACTTCTTTGCAGGATGCACTAGTAAATTTGTACACTGCTCCATTTTCAAAACATAAAACTAGTATGGACATCTTTTGGAAGTTTAATTGAGTCGTTTATCAATATCAATCATAATCAAAGAGCTCTACGAACTAGCTCATTCGTTTCACATTTGCCCACACTGACACAGCTATTATGATCAATTATACATAGCAAGCTAATTTACAAGTTTTCATGTCAGTTGACCAGCTAAACACACCTTTGTGCTTGTATCCTCGACTGCTGTAAGGTCTTCCTCTAGTTTCTTGATTTTGGCTTCACAACTAACTTTTTCCAACTGAAGTTTCTGTCGAGCTGCCTCTTCCTCTTCGAGACTACAATAAGAATATACTTGATGTTTTACGAAATGCTTAAGTTCCAATTATATTAACCCTTTTGTGGTGAGTTTTCAAGAGTCTGAGTGTTATAAAACTTTCAAGTTGTCAACTTATGAATTTCGTGATACAATAGTTTCTGAATCTTACACAATTTAAGACAAACAAAATGAATGGTCACTTTATAGAATTTGAACTAACGATTCAAAACTTGTGATGGTTTATCTGAAATTGCATTTAGCAGGATAAGAGTTAAGAATACTTCCTCTGTACCACCATCAGTATTGTAGTAATTTTAAGTAGGTTTGCATTGCCTTGCTATTTTTATTTACAATTTACAGTTTAATTTATAGTTACAAAGCTGTTATGAAGTGTCTTAGCCCTCTACACACTGCTAATACCAAACTCTTTAATGCATTTTATCACACTGCTTTTCATCTTGTCATTCTGATGATGGTCCGAGCATGGTTTATAATAGCAATGTATTTATTCTCAATAACACAGTGATACAAGGGGTGAGGTCCACATACCAAGGTAACACCATGTTAAAACTATCCTTATGTTTTAATTTACCATGGTGTTTTTGGTCATACACTACTTATTTACAGTCATTTTTCACTTGTATAAATTTTAACAGACATTGGTGCGAAATCATACTGTAGAGACAGAAGTTAAGGAAGATTCACAAAAATGTTCAATTGTCCTGCTTCCTCTGAAATTCATTGCCCAGTGCATGTGTTTTCTACTTCACAGCCATACATGTTTCTCACTTCTTGAACATGCATTTAACATTAGTCAGCGAGTTTAAAAAAGGGTAAAGGTATGGAAGGTTTTGCATTATGAGTTGTCATTTGTTCCTGAACAAAATTAAACATGCAGCCAATGTAAAACCCTGACTGATCACAAGCACTGTTGAATAATTTTCAAAAGTTAATGAAAGCAAAACTGGAAGAGACCCTAAAATCACTCCTTGTAAAGTATCTTCTCTGAAACGGGTGAACTTTGTTTTTTGCACCATACAGTAACAGTAACTTAAAAATGACATTTGTTCTACAAATTTCCTGTATTTGTCAAGAACTGTTACGCACTTGATTATCTCATGGGTACTTGAAAAACATTGCATGTGACACTATATGTGACCTAAACTATTGTAACATTACCACAATCATCACAATAACCACATCGACATCATTGCTATCAAACCCATCTAGCCAGCAACTATTCCTTGGTCAACTCACCACATCTAACATTACCAAGTAAAAGTACGGCGATCATAGACTCTATTTATTAATGGTGGCGATTTTAATATTCTTTTGTCTACACAAAAATCCCCCACCATTTATGAATAAAAGGTCTATACTCCCAGGATCAACAATCTAATCATTTCAAATACCTGTCCTCAAGATCCTGAATCTCTTTTGAAAGTTTCTTTTTATCTTCAGTCAGCTGTTCAACCTTTTCCTCCTCTTCATCCACCCTGGTCTCTAGGTCATTCAACAGCTCTTCCAGTTCAACCTTCTTCGTTTGCAAACGCTGCCTCATGTCCTCTGCTTCCTGATAGGCCTCTTTCTCCGCTTCAAGCTGGTCTGCCAGAACAGCCTTCTCTTCTGCTATCTGAGCATGCTTTTTCTGCAGCTCTTCCAACATTGACTCTGACTTTTCCACTTTCTCTTGATACTTTCTCAGTTCACCCTCACGTGCATGAAGTTCTTCTTCCTGACGGGTGACATTCAGAAGTGGTTTGACTTTTGTGAACAAACGCCACCATTGCCAGTTTCTCAGCTTTAGGTAACTGGCACAGTTCCGCTGAATAATACGAATAGCACTCAGCTGCTGCAGTCTCTTGTGGTAGTTCCTCCTAGCAATGTTACCGCGGCAAAATGCCTGGAAGATTGTTATAATTTCAGTGAGTTTCATGTCACGCTCTTCCTCCAAATGTGCAAGTACTCCTGCTCGGAAAAACAGCTTGGACTGTCCAATTCTGTATGAGTTAGGGTCCAGTTCAAGAGCTTTCAACTGAAAACAAAAAATGATAAAACAGTCGCACAAGTCCAAAAAACACAAGATGATAAACAATTATAGACTGAAAGTTTCATAAATGATAAAATGATCAGTAACCAACTGCATAAGTACCATTTTCTCTGCTGCCTTCCTTCCATCCATGAATCCTTTCGGAATGACACCAGGAGTTAACAACTCATACCTGTTAAACACGTAAAAAACATGATCTTTGATAAAATCTACCACACAAACAACATTTAAATGACAATATATAAACACAGACATCTAAAGGATTAGAAAATGAAGCGAACAGCTGACGTGGTGAAAATACATCCAGTACACACTGATGTATGAAAATAAGCAGAGAGCAAGTTAGCCCATATGTAACATGCAAGGTGATCTGACCTGTCAAAATTATTATTTTCGGGATATTCCAAACGTTTACTGTTGCTTTTATTTTGTTAGTGTGAACTAATAACAAACATTTTTAAAAGTCAGGCACAAGGTAGCAAAACGATCTCCATTCACTTCAAGTGACACATACAAAAGGTTTGTTACACATCAAGAAATGCCATGGAACACAATATAGTAAAACTTGTAAACTAAGTTGAACTGAGCTACTCGTACTGAGTGGTTTACTTGAACAACAACTAAGATACTGAAAACATTAAAGTGCTTCAGTTTTAACTTTATTGATTACAGGGTTCGCACAGAAACAAACTCCTGACTTTTTCTAAACTTCTGTTCCGATTTTCCAGACTTAAATTCAGGGTAGCAATAGTTTCTGACAAGCGTTTGGTCTACTATCTAACTATAAAATTAAGCGATATCATGTCTATCTGATGATGTTTCGACATTGGCTAAAGTCATTTTCAAGTCATTATTTGAGAAGCAAAATCAAGTTTATGTAGGTGTGCTGAATACACTTTTGAACACAATTGAAGCTGGGCTAGATTGCACGACAAAAAGGCAACTAAAACAAAAACAAAACTTGAAACATGCCAAACATATGTTTAGGACGAACAGAGTTTGATTAGACGTTGAAACTTGGTTTGATTTTCTGCACACCTACATAAACTTGTTTTGCTTCTCAAACAATGACTTGAAAATGACGTTAGCTGACGTTGAAACGTCATCAGATAGACATGATATCGCTTAATTTTATAGTTGAATAACAATCATCTTATCCAAATTTGCTCCATTTCCCAGACTTTTTCCATATTTTCCATAAAGTTTTTGAGTTTCTGTACAAACCCTTTGCTTAGAATTGGACTACTCAATATCTCTAAACTCGGACAAATTTGCACAATGAACATTTAGAAAACACAGCATCTGGCATTACCTCTATTTTAAATTGAATTTTTATACAAAATTAAAATAAAGCTCAGTTTACAAAATGTATGTTACTACAATGCATTGCACTGCTCAGTTTAATAACAAATCTTACAAAAAATGTTATCACAACCTCGACAAAATTCAAACCTTTGTTTAAATTCCTGGAAAAGCATCCTGTTAGGGAACCCCTGGCGACAGATTCGAATTCCTTCCAAAACACCATTGCACCTGAGTTGGTCAAGAACAAGATGGGCTGCAATCTTTCCAGCCTTTAAGAGAAATTGAAAAATTTTCTGTTTGTTAAATTGTACCAATAGGATACTTTTAAATTGTTCTTCTTTTTGCACTACAAAGAGGTAGTACTTGATCTGAGTTACAAAAATAGAACACTTGCATCCCACTTCACTTACTTTTTTCTCGTGGTTGGGAATAATACACCTCACAAAGTTGGGATTGGTGTGATTCAAAGTGTCCATTAATTTTGCCAGTTGTTCCTAAAAATGACAAACATGATTTAAGTTGCAACAAAAAACAACTAGAGCTTAGTATTAACTAGAGCTTAGTATTAAGATAACAATCATGATATGGACATGTAAATACCTTGTAAAGCTGGCTTACTGTTCGGAACATCCCCCTTTTCACTTTGCTTCCAAATGGAGTATCTCCTTCACGAGCACTCATGCTGACAATATTCTCTAAACATACCAAAGAGAACAAACGTTTCATCTAGTTAGTTGCCAATGTTACTGAAAATTGAGCATTGAAGATAAGATCTTCTATTTAAACTGGTCAACTGGTAACAAGACTTAAGTCCTGTTCTGGTTTGTTTGCTTGAAAGTTCCAAACAAAACATTTTTCAACCATTTTTGATTGACTATCTGGTTAGCACAGTGCACAGTCATCACCAGTCCAATTTGATAGTGGAGAACACAAAACAAATTAATGGGAATAACACTGGGAGCCTATCGTTTTCAACCTTTTCAACTGGCATTTGAGCTGGTTGAAAGGTTGAAATGGTTGATCAACCAAACGAACCAGCGACTGCTTTTCCCAATAAAATAAAATAAAATAAAAAACAACAACTCAACCAACCAACATTGGTTGATACCATTAGAACATGACCTTATTTTGCTTAGGTATTCCTTTGCGAACATGATGAATTTGACAAGTTTACCAAACAGTATATTTGATTTGATTATCATATTGTTTCTGTTATTTTCGTTCTCAAGTAGTTCCAAAGTTTTCATTACAAATACTTGTAACTAAAATGTCAAGAAATTTCATTGTAGGAGACAATCGTTAAGAATTGAACATTCTTGACTTTGAAAGATCCCCCCCAGGAGATGGCTAATGATAGGTATATTATCCATTAGTATAAATCTACTAGCGTTCTATTACCAATGCTGTTCTCTGATTGGCTACCTTACCCACTATCTATTCGGTGATAGATAGTGGGTAGTGATTGTCAACAAAATGGCGGCCGCTCCTTCGAGGTTTTGAAGTGTGAGTGAAGATAATTTGGATAACTTGTTTTTGTATTCAATAAAACTGACAACCTTTTTTTTGAAAGACAAGTAGATTTCTACTAAAACAATTAGATTATTCGCTCTCGATTTCTATCGCGCGATAGTTGATTCGGATTTCGCCCTCATCAACTATCACGCGATAGAAATCTCGAGCTCAGAATCTAATTGTTAAATAGAATGATATGGTTTCTCTTATCCATTCTTTACTTTTTGTAAAGCTGCAATGTGTTATCATTTATTTGCGAAGGAAATTTTAGGAAAAAGCAGCTTCAAACCAGTCCATGTAGAGCAAAAGCTACCAGACGAGATACGATATTACATGTTAAATGTAATTGACAATCATGGCACACGATTTTTTGCTAATTAATTTATCAATGACAGGAATGTAGTATAAGACCGTGCACGTTAAGGGACTTTGTAATTAAACGAAATCTTCCAACTACCAAGAAATCTGACATGTTCTTCACTGTCTCAGTTTATTTGCAACCACTTTAAATTTTGACTGCTATTGTCAAATTTGTGAATGGTTTGTTTTTGGTTAATTTTGTGTTGAAAAAGTTCTGACAACCTCTACAACGACATTGCCTAGTTACAGCGCTGACTGTTACAGTACAATGCCATGGTCCTGCAGTTCAACTTCAAACTTTAATGTTGCTATTTGTTTTTTATAGGGACTTGTCCTTTATTAAAATAATAAACGCTGGTGAGCAGTACTCTGTGAATAATGTTGATGGTAAGTTCAGTGTGACTGTTATTAACTTCCAGCAAACATGATCATTGACCGGGCTTTGAACTCTCATTTTTGGGGCACGACCACTTTAGCCTTAACATTTTTGTCAAAAATATGGCACCAGGGAAATCGTCAAAGGGCAAAAGGCAGTTGCCAAAGACACCAGGGCAATTGTCAAGAGGCGCTTAGGCAATTTTCAAAGGGCACCAAGGTAATTGGCAAAATGAACAAGAGCAATTGTCAAAGGGCACCTGGGCAATTGTCAAAGGGCACCAAGGTAATTGGCAAAATGAACAAGAGCAATTGTCAAAGGGCACCTGGGCAATTTTCGAAGGGCACCAAGGTAATTGGCAAAATGAACAAGAGCAATTGTCAAAGGGCACCTGGGCAATTTTCAAAGGGCACCAAAGCCATACCAAAAATTTCGAGGGGCGCAAGGTAAGATAATCGATCGATGTAAAACTGGTATTCATCTACCTTGGTGATTAGTTGAGTTTAAACTTTGATAATGATATAATTAGAAAAGCTGACTGACCACGCAAAAAAATTTGGCGTGGGACGAAGTTTACAAAGATTTGAAAGTTAGAATGGTGACGAGAGATAATTTCTTAAACAGCATTAATGGGGCATGAAGTTAAATATGATGGAGTTCGATAAAAAAAAGAAACAGTGGACACATTGATAAAGGTTTGATGCTAATAGTTTGTTCTTGAACTCTTAACGAACATATCCTGTAGCCCGTGGACAAATTTAGTTTTATTACACTCCCAATACTTGCGAACACTGAACATTTGTGTGACTTTCTGCTAAAGTTGACTCAGCTTTCCATCCTTACAAGATCGATAAAATGAGTACCAGCTTCTGCTGTCCTGTCTAGAAGGAGGAGGGGGAAA
>JAOCNB020093481.1:0-11756 GCA_026546465.2 Palythoa caribaeorum | reverse complement strand
TACGTTACTGGGAACAGCGAGGATTTTGAGGAAGGTGTTGGAACTTTAAAGAAAACCCTATGGGACCTTTGGTCATGAGCTATGACCCGCTCCCTTAGGAAATAATCCGGAAAAGATCATCCAGCTCACTCATGATAAAAATAATAATGATAATGATAATGATGATGATGATGATGATGATGATGATGATGATGATGATGATGATAATAAGGATAAGGACAATAATATCAATGATAAACGCGATTAGTTTTTCTATAAAATAATGGCTTTTAAAAAACTAATTACATTGTTTTCAAAAATTCGATAAAATGGAAATCTATTAGCATGCATTATATTGCTAAACGGTGGGTTAAACGGCCACGAACAACTGAACTGCCGATATACAACGGATCAAAATTGATCTTGCTGGATATGATAATAGAAATATTAAAGTCCAAATTGACAAATCCAGTACGAAGAAACTTTTGTCCCAGATACTAATTCTGCTATTAATCTTTCTGATTCTCCTCTTAGTACCGATGAAATATCTGTGCTCTCTCGCGGCCTAACCTTTTGCCCAACTCCTCGTAAAGTTGACTGGACAGAGATTTTTGCAGACTTATATGACTTTTCTAGACACATGCGACTAGCTGAATACTTTTTTGATCCTATGCAGAATAACAACAATAACCCTCTAACCATAACGTTAATGTTTCCTGTCCTCGCTTTCGCAACCAATCTTCGTGGATACCCGCTACTAAGAGAGAGCAAGCCCTTAACACTTTTCTTGAAGCAATAAAACTTGATATTTTTTCTCTTACCTCAAAACGCATTCGTGATAATCTCTCACCCAAAGAACGACTTGCCCTTAATGACTTAAAAAACAGACGTGACTTAGTTATCAAACCGGCCGACAAAGGTTCGGGTACAGTTGTTATGGACAGAACATGGTATGTTGACGAATGTAACAGACAGCTCAACAATACCACATTCTACAAAGCACTTCATAATGAAGATAAAACTAACCATATTCAACATGTAACCTTATATGTCAACGGCATGCGTCGTGATAATTAAATAGACAACGAAACACAAAAATATTTGATTCAAACTAAACCAAAACCTGGCCGCTTCTACATTCTTCCCAAAATTCATAAACCTGGCAATCCTGGTCGCCCAATTGTTTCGTCTAATAGCCACCCCACAGAACATATTTCTGAGTTTGTAGATTTTTTTCTCCAGCCTCTAGTTAATAATTTCTCCTCTCACGCAAAAGACACTAATGATTTCCTTCACAAATTGTCGCATATTAACAACAGCTCTCTGCTAGTTACACTTGATGTTTCGTCCCTCTATACTAATATTCCCCACAAAGATGGCTTTAACGCTTGTCGCCACTATCTCAACCTTCGCTCTAACAAAACTATTCCCACTGGAACTTTATGTGACCTCATCTTTATGATTCTTACTATGAATAACTTCGTATTTAATGGTCAACACTACCTACAAGTTTGTGGCACTGCTATGGGCACAAAGATGGCACCTTCCTTTGCTAACCTTTTTCTCGGTCATTATGAAACCAAGGCACTTAATAATGCACCTTTTAAATCTCATACTTGGCTTAGATACCGTATATAGACGATATCTTTGTGATTTGGACTCACGGTTTAGATAATTTAAAAATATTCATTGACTACTTCAATAATATCCACCCAACTATAAGATTTACAAGCTCTCATTCTTTCGATAACGTTCCGTTTCTTGATGTTAATGTTTCTCTTACTAATGGTAAAATTGAAACCGACCTTTATTGTAAACCCCCCGACAAACATCAACACTTACTCTTTTCATCTTCTCATCCTACCCATACAAAAAAAGCCATTCCCTTTAGTTTAGCATCAGACGCATTTGCTCTACTGGTAAAGACTTCAATATACGTACTTCAGAACTTATTACTTATCTCCTAAAACGAGGTTATAACCTCAAATTTCTTACTAAACAAATTAATCGAGCTGCTGAAATATCTCGTTGCACCGCTTTACAACCCAAACCTAAAACAAACTCAAACCGCCGCATTCCTTTCATCGTCACCTACAATAGTTCATTACCCTCTATCTCAGCTATTCTGAAAAAACATTTTAATATTTTACATTCCTCCAACCGTTGCAAGCAAGCTTTCCCCAATCCACCTCTTGTAGCCTTTCGACACGCTCCCCCAATCTACGTGATCTTTTAGTTAAAGCTAAACTTCCTCTCTTTTCTCCAACAACTCAAAATTATCTTCTAACATTTCTTCTCCTTCACCAGGTGTCTTTAAATGCGGAAAAAAACTGCCGCACTTGTGGCTACATTGCTCATGGTACTAAACAATACACCTTTTCTCAAACTGGAATAACACGCTCAATTAAAACTAATTTAACTTGCAACACCAAAAACCTTATCTACATGATTCACTGCACCAGATGTAACAAACAATATATAGGTGAGACCAAACGACGACTAAAGGACAGATTTAACGAACACAGACGATCTGTCGACATCTACCCCTACTTCCGCCTCTGAACATTTGTTAAAAAGCCCTTATCACTCTGCTTCTAATATGTTACTTAGAACAAATCTTTTCCTTGCGCGACGCTATACGTAAAGCCAAAGAAGCTTATTATATTACTAATTTTGCTAATACTTTGGAACCTAATGACCTTAACAAACGCGACGAAACTTTTTAAATTTTTAAGTTCGTTTTATCTCATCCGGCATGTTTATAATTATTTGTAAAACGTCATTTCCTTTTTCTCAGTGTCCTATATAAATAACCGACACCAACAGTATTTATCCATCATCTTCAGTTATCTGTTTAATAACCTTGTAAGGGCCTTTCCACCAGTAACGGTGAAATCTAGTAGCTTCATCAGGTTTAACCTGAGGGTCACACAGGAAAACCTAGTCCCCAAGCTCATAGTTGCAACTCTTTATTCATCTATCATAGGAATCCTTCTGTCGCTGCTGTGATGCTCCTATGTACATGTGCTCCTGAACATCACGAAATGCCGTTTTTTAATCTGTCCTTCAAATAACAACAACTACAACAACATCTTTTATTAGAACCCTGTTTAAACTTAATTTACGAGAGATTTAAGTAGAAAAAAATAAGTAAAGTTGTGATTGGGCACCAGCCACTTAAGAAATAGCATTGCTAATCGGGCTTAAGAGGCTAGGTTAAGTGGGAAATTATATGGATGTGATTTGTGACAGCTTTCATCTTTCAAGAGAAATAAAGATTTAATTTTCCGTGTTTAAAGAAAAAAACACAATATTCGTATTCCACCTTTCCACTTATCTTTTCGACGTAACTCAATACTTTATCTGGCACCTTGTTTGTATTACTTAACGGAGCTAAACTTAAAAAGTGGCTGTGTGACGATAAGATGTCATGATAAAGCACTTCTTTTAACCATTTTGATTCAGCTAGCTGTTTGTCTTTCCCTCTTTATAATCAGCCATAAGCTGTTTTCCCATAAGCCATAAGCTTTATTAAGTCTAATAATGACTCTCCTACCTTCCTCCTTCGTGCCTTTAATGTTGCCTTCACCACCTCTGACATGGCGCATGCTTATCTTGTCGCACAATGCCTTAAACATACTCAGATAATCACTCTCTTGTTCGTCTGAAAGCTGGGATAAACTAATCTGTGTTTAACAGAGTATTAACTGGTTTCGTTTTTCTTGTTCCAGCTGCTCTTTCTTGCACAAGCTTCAGACTGATCCAAAAACAACACACAATTACCATCGTTTCCACTGCATGAAATTTTTCCGGTTGTGCGTATATATTCTTTGATGTTAATTGATATTGCAGCTGCAACAGTTTTTTCCATGCAATTCTTGCCACTTCCCTTGCTTAATCTCTCTCCCCGCAAACTTGTCTCCCGCTGCCATTTTTTCTCTAAATGCTGCTGTTTCCCATAATTGTTGGTGGGACTTGAGAGTGCTTTCGTTAGCTGCTTGATCATATTTTCATATTCTTCCCTGGAGGCCCAGTAGCTACTAATAGGCCCAATAATTATTAATCCCACCGCTGCCATCATTGTAACAAAATGTTGACGAAACGAAACCAATGCGGTTGAATGAATATAAAGACATTAAAGGCATTAGCCCATCAGCAGCTGTGACTTATGTTTCAAATTTATATGCTGTAAGGTCAGGTGATAAACAGATAATCAATACACCTATTGCAAATATGGTGTCGATTACACAATAGCGAGGCTTTTCATTAGCAACTGTTGCTAAGGGCAAAAAATTGAGTATAAAACGTATTTTATTCCTTAAAACTAAGCAGACAAAAGTTAATTTAAGATCTATCGTCGTGTGTTTCTCGTTTTTGTGTTTATGATAGGTGAAACATTGTGTGGTAATATTAACCCACCACCTTGTCCCTGAAATGTTATCAGTGAGGTTCACTGGGGTACCATTTAGATTTCAACATAATTTGCTGTTGTTATTCTCGAAACAGAATTTAACTGCTTCAGCTTTACATTTGGTCGAGGGTTCTAAGTTATCTCTCTGATAGAGGGCTTTGGTGACCACAGAAATGCCTAGTTTGTCAGTATTTGGGAGCATTGCCAAGACGTCCCAAGATACCAGTAAATTACCTTCGGGGAGGGGTCCCCTGCTTTTCAGTACATTAATCTTGTTAGTCAAATGGGGGGCATCTTTGATGGATAGATAGTAACTTCTGAATAGGAGGTTTTAGATAAAAGTCCTTGAAGTCGGATAGTCGCTCAGTTGCCACAAAAACATATTGCAACTTAAAGTGATGAGGTGAAATTGGTTCCATCATTATGAGTTTTTGATATTGCCAAATGCTACGTCTGCTCAACGCAAAAAATATTAATTGTTGACTTTAATAAATAGTCCACACAGTAAAAACTGAAATTAATACACCGTACGTCAAGTTCATGCCAAAACAAAGGCTGCAAACACTCAAAGAAATCAAAGGAGACAAATTTACTAAAAGATGCAGTTTACGCCTGTTCTATGTCAAAACAGTCAAATTCATGACAAAGAAGGTTCCTCCGATAAAAGGTGACTCCAACTAACCAAGGTCAGCTGACTCCGAACAAAATATAAGGAAAGACAGTTACTTAAAGTGTATATGACCTCAAGAAAGCCCTTGTCATACTGAAATTTTATAATTATTTTCTAGTTCGAGTTTTGAAAAAATGACCTTGTGTGCTCTTGACCGAGTTTTGATAAAATGACCTTGTTTGCTCTTGACCGAGTTTTGGGTGGCCTGGGACCCACTGGTGTTAATACCAGTGGACTTTGACCTACATCTTTAACTTCATTTCCGTAATTTACTGAGTTGATTTCTTTTAGATTAGTCGTCCAACTGCTCCAGTTTCGGCTTGCTTGGTAGTAGCTTTGTTTAACTTTGACTCATAGTTTTGCTCATAGGTTTGTTTAAGGTTTCGTCCAAGTTTTCTCTTAAAGTTTGGCTCAAAGTGTTCACTTGTGGGTAAATTTAGGCTCACTAACTAACCAGCCAGCTGGAATTTGTAAACCCTGTATGAGTTTGGAGAAGCACGCCCTCTCCCCGTTTTGAATGCCTCTATGAGGCAAAGGCTTTTTAGAGTCAATTTTTATAATAGTATCCAGAGTTCTGCTTTACGCCAGGGTACACCCAAAATCAAATTCCACGGTGTGGTATTTGTTTTGTTATAGAATGAATGAATGACATCACCCATATAGGCCAAAAAGAGTTTTGTTTCACTGTTGTCTTGGCAATCAAATTATATACAGTTTGTAGTTTTAAGGGAGCTTTGAATAATTTTTAGGCTTGCCTCATTCAAGACTGAAAAAAGTATAAAAATATTAAAGATTGACTGATATTTTTGAGGATAATTTAGGTCTTGCAGAGATATGAATTTTTAAACAGAAAAGTAAGAATATTTTGGTCTGATTTGGTGCAACTTTATTTACAGTAAAAATAGTTTCAAAATTTCTGCACTGTACAGGATAGGATATGCAACAAGTTCATGCATTGTTCTAGTTTAAAAAAATATGCAAACAAGAAAAGCAAAATGTACCTGCGAACTGAGATCGTTTAAATCACAAATCTTTCGTGCATTACTCCATTACTTATCGCTTTCAAACAACTCTTAATCTTTCGAAATATACAGTTACTTTTGTAAAATGTCTTGAAAGCTGGCCGATTCGAATATATTTTTACGAGGAACCACAGCAGGCCGCCGTTTCGTTGACACTTGAGCACATTGCATCATGGGAATTTCGTGTATTTTTCGTGAAGGAAAGTCGTACTTCAAAAGTTTTATATTTTATATACAAGTCTCAGAGAAGGTCTACATTTTAACAAAATATGCAGCTGATTGCTTTTATCCTTCAATGAAACTTCTAAAAATTAAGAATGTGACCTGGTGAGAATCGACATACCACAGGAAACCCAATCAAAATTAGAGATTTGAATAATTGAATAAAACAAATAGTTTACTTACGCGAAGTGTTGTTGATATCGTCTTTGACCTTCAGTGGCGATTTCGAGCCATTTTAGTGATTTTTACAAAATCTCCCCCTTCCTACTTAAAGGAGAGACAATGACGGAGACCTTATTGAGTCAACCAGTCACGATCGGAACACAAGTTTTTGCCACTAAATAACTTGCAATCGCTTTATAACTGGGCAGGGCAACGGAGGGATAAATTGCAAAGCCTAATACAAGGTTTGGACATGTTTTGAAATATGATTATAAAGTAATATGAAGTATTTGGAACCATTGATGCTGAATTTGTAGTAAATTGTACACACACCTGCTCGCTTGGCTGTTTTTGTTTTCCTTTTAGGACAGCATTTCTGTCTTTCCCATGCTTGCAATCAATTAACTTGCAGCCCGTTATTTAAAATGGCACTCCTGTGAACTTTAATTTTGTGCAATTGACTTCTTTGGGATCCTCCCAATAAAATCTGTGACTTCCTTTTCTATGGTCTATAGACAACAAAAACCACATTTCAAGGCCATCAAATGCAACATATGATTTTTCTTAGAAGTTCCACATATTTACAAAAGGAGATCGAAACATAATACAGATTAGAGTTTGTTGACATAAATAAAGGTGTAAATCCAAAATACTATAACTAAGGTAGCTGGAACGGTCTTTTTTCAAATTTCACCCATTTACCAGGGCATTAAAAAAGTAAAAATTTCCAGGAGCAAAATTTAATGCTCTTGGCTAAAAATTTTTTAAACACTTAAATTACCATCATATCCAAAGTTCTTGTCAGCCTTGTAACAGTAAAATTTTACAGTTTCTTGCTTCAGTACTTGAAATCTGTTTTACAGCATGATCCAGAGAAGGAACATAGTCAAACAGTTGGAAGGTTTCCTCGGAAAAAGAAATATCTTTAGCTGTTTCTTTCGATTTTTCTTCCAAGTCTTCCATGCTGTGGTGAAAAGATTGAATTTTCCTGCCAGATTTTCCCGCATAGCAGGCAATTCAGCGGGAGAGGGGAGTTAAAAGTTAACTTGGTGTGGGACCGTGTGGGACAGGGTGGCGTGACTTGTTTAAAATTTGCCTTTATTTATTTATTTATATGCGTAGTTTTTCTTTTATGTATGTGACTTTTTCTTCATTTAATATATTTCATATTTGTGCCCCAAAAGTTATATACTCGCATGCAATGATACAGTTGAGTTGCATAAAAGACAGTACTTCAAGCATACATAGAACATAAAAGACAAATCCGGAGCAAATGATGTCTTTATTACCGTTCACTTTCAAATCTAGTTGGCTTTTATTGAGTGCCAGCCGTATATGTAGGAAACATGCATATCTTGCTTGTTTTCAGTACATCCTTGCCCTATGTTATGAACTCTTCTAAATATGAGTTCAACAAAATAACATTGGTTGAGGTAGGACAGTATTTTTCAATAGTGGAGATTTTGAGAGACTTGACAACAAGTTTATAAATCCTTACTAGCAGATGTGCTCCCACTTGCGTTTGTTGCTGTGGAGAGGGTACAGGTCTTCAATAAAAGCTGTAGTTGGCTGAAGTAACTTGGTGATCTGGTCACCTCCAAATACAGTCGCCTTGTGTTGTTGGCCCACACTTGTGTTGTCACTTTCAGTTTATCTTGATCATCAAATATATTCTGGGTAACCATATCACATGCTGTTGCCCATAGAATTTTGCACAATTATATCAATTCTCTTTAAGTTTCAGGTATTCAACTCGTTAACATAGTCACTGGTGGCATGCCCTGAAGGGATTAGCATTTTTTGTAAAATCTATTGGGGGTTAAATGATTCTGGCAGTTGTTGGTAGAATTGAAAATTCTTAGCTGCCATCATTATAAACACTGTGTCTAGATCTATGACATAGTCCTCCGGCTCACCTCGTTCATCTTGATTGCCGTCATCCTCGACAGTTAAGACTTTTCTCTCTTCTTCAACCTTGTATTCAGTGGATAATTGTGTATCCCTCAATTAATTTCTTCTGCAGCAGTTAAACTCCCTGTTGTCTTCCTCAAGTGACGGTACATCTATAAGACTCTCAGTAACTGTCAGGCTATGAGGGGGTGGTAACAGTTGGTAATAGGCAAAGTTTAGCAATTGTAGTACTTTGCAGCTTGGAATGCGTGAGAGGTTCATGGCAATAAGGCCAGAGACAAACTCTCTTGAGCAGTGTACTATTGCTGCAGGAAGTGCTTTGCTATGCTTTGTGACATGTAATTACATACATCAAAACGACAGGAAATAGGGTCCTAGAACCTAGCATTTTCCCATCATACATGTACGTCAGGTTCTTCCACGTTGCTGTCTTGATGTTGACCTGACCTTGTCCATGATCGAACGTGACTACCAATTCATCTTCCTGTACCCCCCAAAAAACACAAGAGCTACCATTTATCAGTTTTTGACCTTTTTTCTCACGAGCATTATCTTACTCCAAGGCTCCAGCCTCAGACACTTTGAAACTGGACACTTAAAATCTGTAGTGTCACCTTCGTCGATGGCATCAAACATAACCGTTTCTCCTGGTAGATAGAAATACGTTGGCGTTATGTATCTCCACAGGCTGCCGTTGGAAGAAGACGTGAAAGGCACGATCATGAACAGCTCAGGGAATTTATGTATTTATGTTTTTTTTTCATATTTCGTGTGTATAGTGCAGGTACCAATTATTTAAAACAAGTGATTTAAAAGGTGCAGTTACAAGTACATGTGTAAAGCAACAAAGTAAGACTCAAACAAAAAAAGAAAATAGTAGGCCAGGGCTGATTTGAATGATTCAAGAGTCTCCTAAACTATGGATGAACTCGTTGGAGTGATCACTAGAGTGTCCAAATCCACTTCGATCAGACAGTGCAAGAATTCTTTCTCACGTGGCTTTTGTTGCTGAAGTTCTCTCAGCAGAAATCTGTGTGGAAAAGCGTTTACGAAGACAGGAGAGTAAAAACACAACTGTCTACTTTACAATGCATCACTGACAGGGCGGAGTTGACCAAATTCTCCGACAAGTATAACTTGTTTTTTACCGCATGGGCATTGTGCGCTTTGAGGTGTGATTCACGAATGGATCATGTTTACAGTCTCCAAAATCCTTTTGCTTATCATGCTGAACTCATCCAAAATGATAACTTCTGTATCACTAATCTTTCTTGTACTAAATTATTTGATATGGTGTGATTGACAATCAGGTTCGTCCTGAGCTCAGCGTAATGAGATTAATGCGAGTGTACTTTTGATCCTGGTATCAAAGTCGTCGTATACGTATCCAGCAATGCCACTTGAACTAACTACAGCAACCTTCTTTCCATCTTCATTCAACCTTCAAAGTGAATTGGATCATGGTTTAGTTCAAAAGTAGCTAGTTGGAATGAATCATTGTCTTTACAAGAGTATAAAACGTTTCAAGTTACATATTATATTAATGATAACTTTATTATTTATATAGCGCAAAATTCATTTAAATATGATCTAATGCGCTTTACATAATCATAAGAAATACTTAAATTGGAATTACTTATAGATATAAAATTGAATTTAGATAATAGCCTAAGTATATGCTAAAGTAACTTAAAAATAATGAAAAGTATCCTAACTAACAAATATATATGCTATATAGATTAAAATAAATGATGATAAGCGACATTCAATTATATTAATAAATCTATATTATTGTTGGGCAATTTAAAAAGCCGGCGGATATGTCTTGTAATACTTTATTTTATAAGTATGTCTTTTAATACTTTATTTCTGTATCTATAGTTTTGCCTTTAGTTTTTTACTAGAAGAACTGCTTCAGTTTTTCAATGATATCAAATTGAGTAACTTTTTTTACCTAAATTGAAATAGAGTTACTAAAGTCTCCGATTTTTCCTCTTTAAATGTTTCACACCTTCAAATGCACAATGTTACCTTCGATAAATTTCCTTCACAAGGAAACTTCCCAGTACCACCTGGTCACTGAGGAAAATATTATGACCCTTTAAAACAGCTTCGAGAGCATCAGCTTGTTCATTTGTTAAGAGTCTAAAAAATTTCACAATAAACTTTGGTTGATCTTTGACCTATGTTCGGCGAGCAAAAACTTCGACAACCCTAGGTTGTGAAGGAGTGTACAACAACCCAATTTTTACGCGTGATTTTGAAAAGAAAAAGATAATTTAAAATAAAAATTACGGAAAAAACCGACGTTTTGGAACCACTATGGTTCCACTTTGAAGGAGTTACAAAATTGCTTAACTAGGTTAAAAATTCAATTCTTAAGTGACAGCAAAAGATATTTTAAACTAATTTACGTAAAAACAAAGATACAAAAGAAAAAGTTGGTACCATAAGTGCCATTGTTAAGTCAAACAAAAACTTTAGCATGAATTGAATCAGATTGTGTGTTTAGCTTCGGTTTGTACAGTGGCCCACAAATGTCATGGCACAACTTACTTTCTCACGGCACAACTTACTTTCTCACGGCATAGCTTACTTTCTCACGGCACAAACAAATTTTTTACTGCAAAAATTACTTTGTTACTGGTCACGGCACAACTTACTTTCTCACGGCGGAAGTTCAATCATTTTTTATGCCAGAGGGAAGTCTGGAGACGAAAGAAAGACAATTTATTAGCAACTCCGTTCTGTGCTGTGTTTGAGCTGCTGCATGCTCAGACGCACAAACAGAAAATGTGTGACGGCCAAGAACGCGACAAGTGAAGTGAGAACATAGATTCCTTCAGAACTTGTGTAAAAAGAGACGAGAGAGCTACGAACAGATTTCATTGACTTTCCACCGACAAGCCCTAAGCTTGATGGTGTTGCCTGGAATATGTTCTCAGTTGTTTGTTGTAGAAATGGATTGGTTTTTTATTATCCTGACACGGGTGTTCGCCACTGATTTTATAAGGGTAAAACGAAACCCCAGCTTTAATCGAAACACTGCAAGCTGCGGGCAGCAGGATGTTCATGTAGTTGTGCTCTTTAATAAAAATATAAAATGACTAATTACAATACCAATTGAAGCATTTTCTGGCACCAATAAATAAATAAATAAATAAATAAATAAATAAAGTTTTGGTTATTTTTTCAATATTTTCGGCATTCCATTAAGCTGCAATGTGTGCCACACTAATCTATAGCCTTGGAGACATCTGTAGCCATTGATAACAGCTTGTATGGCTGCCCTTACAGTATTGACATCGTAATCGGGTTGTCGTCGTTTGAGGCCCAAGTTCTTAATTCGTCGTTTCAAGGTGCTCTCGCTCATTTTAAT
>JAOCNB020093480.1:0-19590 GCA_026546465.2 Palythoa caribaeorum | reverse complement strand
GGCAGTCAGCACCTACACACTGTAATTTCTTTCTTTTCTTTATGTAATCAGCAAAAATGGTGAATAAAAATAATGTTGTTGTTGTTGTTGTTGTTGCCACCAGGCTCGTAATCGTATAGGCGAGTTTCTGCTGACGTCATTGTTTATATTCAGCTTCATTAGCAAAGAACTTAAGTCGGAGAAAGAACAAAGATAAACAACAACTGACTTTAAAACTTGAGGATATTTGTAACACCGAATTTTTCGCTTTATATGTGTCGGTTCAAAAAAGAAATCGCTGCTTAAAAATCCTCAAAACGGCTGAAGGCAAGAACGATAATGAGCCCATATATTCTTTCTAAAATTTCCAAATTTTAAAACCACCTCATGGAAAGAATACCCAGCATATCAATCTCATATTTTCAGAGAAAGTTTGTTTTGCAGAACCATTTCATTATTCAGGTTTGTTTTGTAGCTGAATTAGAAAGAAGAGTGCGTATTCTAATGAGACAAAAAAATGTAAACAGAAACTTACCAATTGAGCTTTGGTGAACTATGTAGGTTTTTGGAGAAAGAAAATTGGTCACGGAAATTAAATAAAGGATAACACACGTGACCGTTACCTTGGTAACCGATAAATTGTGGCCCTCGGTGCGTCATTTACGCCCCTCCTTTGTCATCGCTCCGTTTTTCGGGTTTTTAAAGAACGGGCACACAGGACAATGCTAACTCTTTTTATGTTGAAAAAACTCAAGTCGACTTGAGTTTTGCTAAGCAAAAAAGCCAGTGTAAACACTCCAAAAAAGGTTTTATAGGTTACTTTGCTTAGCAAATTAGTAATTATTGCTATTATGTGGTGTCGATGGAGCATGAAACTATAGTAACAGAGCGCATTTGCATCGGAAACTTCAAACGATACTAAGAAAGTTTCAAGCCAAGAAAAACCATGCCTAAACACGACTTATGGACCCCAAAACAAAAAACTCATTAGACATATAACATTCTCCGGAAATACACAAGCGTGATTGGTTCATTCAACTGTCCCGATAACAGGTAGCCGATAACGGAGTTTTGTTATCAGATAGTTCTCCAAGACGATTAGAAAAAAAATTATTATTATGAAGAATTTTACCACTCAGACGCTGTTACATTTTGCGTCAAAAGTTGTTACATTTTGCGACGTAAGAGACGCCACGAATTTTTGGATTTTCAGTAAATCAATTTACTGTACACCGTGTACTTTGAATGCCCCAAGTTGTTTTGGTCATCATTGAGTGACACTTGATAACAATTTTTTTTCAGTTTATTTATAATAATATCCATATTCACTGCTCCACAAAGCTTAAAGTAATTTTTAAAAAAGAATATTTAATGTGAATCACAACTCAGACAACTAACAATATAACTTGGTCTTTATGCTACATGACTCACATCATTTACCGAGGAAGCATTTCTTGTACATCTGACTTAAATGGCTTAATGCCACGTTTCCCTGTCAGAGAAAAGTCAGTTTGTATTAACTATTATCTACTCCATTATTTATAAACAGTTAAATATTTACACATTTCAACTGTACATCAGAAATGAAGAACAAAACAGTTCTAAACAAAAGCTCAAAATATAATTTTCGTCATATCGGTGACTGCAGCAAGTAAATTGTTACAAATTCAAGTACAAAAAATACAAATTACAAAGCAAATTAGGGCTGAATTCTTTGAGTGCCGAAAAACAAGAGACATGATTAGTCAATCAGCAACGTCACGTGCAAACCATTGAACCAATCACACGCCGCGTTTAACAGAAAGGCGGGAAAAATTCGCGCCAAAATGCAGGACGTCGCAGTCGCACATATACAGCTCATTTTTGTGGCTACTGCAGCGAAGCTAGCGAGCAGCCACTAAGTCATCGCCCGAGAAGTAAGTAAGTAAGTAAGTAAGTAAGTGGACCGATTCTCGGAGAGTGTTCGGAATCATTAAAAAAGTCGAACAGATATCGGTTTTTGAATCCGGACGGCACCGAATGCTTCACGATAAGAAGACAACAATAAGTCGAGATTAACCGGGCGTTTTCCGTCTTTCTCTCGTCAATGATCGACTCTATGTCGAATACTAGTACTCGTACACAACCATGCGGCTGCCTTTCTTCTGCATCGTTCAACGTGTTAACAGGTAAGCGATCATATTTACAATGTTTTCATGCTTTTTTGTAGCAGTAATCAGGCAGAGCATTCAAACATTGTGTCCAGTGTTTTCTTTTAAAGAGTATTTCAGGTGTTTTCAAGGTAGTGTAAACAGAGTTTTGAACAGGAAAGATCGAGAAACATCGCCGGATAAGATTTGTCCAAAAGACAGCGGTGGCGGCCATTGGCGAGCGAGTTCTCTCCATGTGCAGAACCTGGCACTTCAAAACCCTTTTTTAGGGTCGTTTAAATCCCTTCGGGGAGCAAAATATTTCCTACGGGAAACTATGAATTCCCCTCGGGGAACAAATAACTCCCTTCGGGGAACAGAACATTTCCTTCGGGAAACTATGAATTCCCCTCGGGGAGCAAGTACTCTCTTTCGAGAAGCAAAACATTACCTTCGTGAAATTACAAATTCTCCTCGGGGAACAAATATTTTCTTCAGAGATACAAAATATAAGCTTAATGTGCGGATACTCGCAAACAATGGTAGCTTTGATTTGACACAAAACACGGACACGACCTTGAAAGCTGTGCCTAGGAAACACAACTGTGATACAAATACTAGTAAATATGGTAATAAACAACCCGATAACAGTCCAGTAGTGACTGAAGTAAAGAAAATTAGATCTCGGTACGAGAAGTTTGTTTATTCTAATGGTGTGAGAACTCATTCTCACATTCGACATGATCGAGAATCAAGTAGAGTTCCAATAAGAAAATTAAGGCGTGTGTTGCAGAAGAGCAGAAATTTAAGAAGGTTGGTTCGAAAACAAATCAGGAAAACTGTCCCAAAGTCATCTCGAATTCATCACTTTATCAATCATAAATGGGCATTTAGTCGAGGAGAAATATATGGTACCTCATATCTAAGGTACATGCACAGGCGTAAGAGAAAATCGAAACAAAAAATGCCAGGCTTTACATTAACAAAAAAGAGTAAATGCTTCAAAAAATTTAAGAAAAATCAGCAAAAACATTTCAAGATTAAGGCTAAAGGTAAAACTAAAAGTAATGTTAAGACAGATAGAGAAAGTTCTAGAGGCAAGATGCATAATTTACTACCAAGTGTTTACAAGAATCTTACTCACAAATCAAATTATTGCAAGTTTAGCCTAAGCAGAGACATAGAATCAAACCCAGGGCCTATGATAAGTAATATGATCTCATCTAAATCAGTGTGCAGTGTAAATTCTGATTTTCTGTTGCACTACAGATTAGGTAGACATGGATTGAGACCACTAGATGTGGGAGGAATGGGAGATTGTTTATTTAAAGCAATAGCACATCAGTTATACAATGATGCAAGTCGTCATTTTGAAATAAGAAGTCTTGGAGTTCAATATTTGCAAAACAACCCAGAGAGATTTATAGAAAGTGTTACAGATCTGTCATGGTCTGAATACCTGTCTACTATGTCAGTACAAGGAACATGGGGTGATCACATTATGATGCAAGCAATAGCCGATGCTCTGAATTTAAAAATTCACATTGTAGAATCCAATGAAAATTTCTCTGAAATAACTGTAGTTGAAGGACTTAATGTGTCACAACATTCTAGATTGGTATATATAGGACACATAGGTGAAATGCATTACATTTCAACTATTCCAGTTTTATCTGATAGCATTTTAAATGAAATGTTACGTGATAGCTCTTCTGAACCCAATATAAACAAGAGCAAAAGAAAATGCAATGAAGTATCAGAAAACCTGAACAAACAACCATCAGGTACTAGGGGTGAAATCAGTTCACATGCTGACAGTACAAATACAAACAAACAGGCAAAATCAAGATTACCAGCAGGTATTAGCAAAAAAAGGAAAATCCAAAAAGCTATATACATGAAGAATTGCAGAGCAAAATATGAATCTGATCAAAAGGCAAAAAATGCTACATATATGAAAAATTACAGAGCAAAAAATGAATCTGATCAAAAGGCAAAAAATGCTGCATACATGAAAAATTACAGAGCAAAAAATGAATGTAATCAAAAGGCAAAAAATGCTGCATATATGAAAAATTACAGAGCAACAAATGAATTTAATCAAAAGGCAAAAAATGCTGCATACATGAAAAATTACAGAGCAACAAATGAATGTAATCAAAAGGCAAAAAATGCTGCATATATGAAAAATTACAGAGCAACAAATGAATCTAATCAAAAGGCAAAAAATGCTGCATATATGAAAAATTACAGAGCAACAAATGAATCTGATCAAAAGGCAAAACAAGCTGCATACATGAAAAATTACAGAGAAAAAAATAAATCTGAATCTGAACAAAAGGCAAAACAGGCTACATATATGAAAACCTACAAAACAAAACAAAAGAATATTGAGCAGACTATTTCACATTTTCACCATACAGTTGCTCAAGGCCCAATGTACATTTGTACCTGCTGTGATCAGTTATGGTATAAGCACGGAGTACGTAACGCTAAAAATCTTAGAGAGTCAAACTCAGATGTTGGTAAATACCTTTGTAATAAAACAAGTGTGGACAATGTTGAATGGGTTTGTAATACCTGCCACAGTCATTTGATAAAGAACAAAATACCACCATGTGCTGTTGTTAATGGTATGTTTTTCCCAAAAAAACCAACCTTCTTTGATCTGAATGAATTGGAATGCAGATTACTAGCACCAAGAATTGCTTTTCAAAAGCTAATGCAAGCTCCCAGGGGAAGGCAGTTTAAGATACATGGTAATGTTGTTAATGTTCCTGCTGATGTAACTAATACCATGAGTATGTTACCACGGTTACCATGTCAGGATGGTACAATCAAAGTTAATTTAAAAAGAAAGTTGCAGTATAAGAGTTCTGCATTGTCCTTAAATATCAGACCACATAAGGTATTGCAAGCTGCACAATGGTTTTTGACTAATAGCAGTCTCTACAGAGATGAAGGAGTTGTTTTCAATTCAGAATGGATTGATCAGTATAGCAAGGAAAATATGCAGAATGAAGATAGCAATAGTGGCATGGATGTTTGTGATAAGGGGTCAGTAGTAGTAAATGAAAGCAGTGGTAACATAGAGGTAGACTCAGAAAAAAACAATGATGAAGATGAATTAAGTGAAGATGAAGCAGAAATGCCTGCAGGTGTTACTGACACTATGTTAACATCAACTGATTTTCTAGAAGATAATGAACGCCAGTATATACTTAACGTTGCTCCGTCAGAAGGTAATAGACCCTTGAGTATATTCAGAGATAGGTACTCTGAAGAATTAGCATATCCTGGAATATTCATTGGTCAACAACGGACAGAAAATAAGCAAGTGCATTACAGTGATATCTGTAAATCAGAACTGCGACGATCAGACAGAAGGGCTGCTATGTGTGTTGAAAATATATTTTATAAAACAAAGAAGTTACAAATGAAAATCCTTTTAGGAAAATCAAATGTTGCTCTCAGAAAGTGCAAGGGAAATAACAAAAACCTCACTGCAAAACAACTGAAGCTGTCAGGAGCACTAGACAGGTTAATTCGTTATGATGAAGGATTTAAATTCCTTAAGGCATTACGAGGTTCACCACCATACTTTGAGAAAGCAAAAAAAGATCTGTTTGCTATGATAAGACAGTTGGGTCCAGCTACACTGTTTTGTAGTTTCTCTTCGGCAGAAACACAGTGGATCCACCTTCTAAGAATTCTTGGTCAGCTTGTTGATAAGAATCATTACAGTGATGATGAATTACAAAATCTTAACTGGGAGGAAAGATGTAGATTAATTCAAAGTGATCCTGTGACCTGTGCTAGGCATTTTGATTATCAAGTCAACCAGTTTCTTAGGAATTTCCTGTTGAGTTCTGCTGAACCATTAGGGAAAATATCAGACTGGTTTTATAGAGTTGAATACCAACAGAGAGGCTCACCTCACATACATATGTTGATATGGGTTGAAGATGCACCAGAGTTTCAAGTAAAAAGTGATGTAGAAGTCACAGCATACATTGATAAGATAATTACCTGTGAAAAGCCTGCAGACAATAGTGAACTACAGGATCTAGTTAACAGACAGTTACACCGTCATTCACATACTTGTCGTAAGAATACCAAAAGTGAATGCAGATTTAACTACCCACAGCCCCCTATGAGAGAAACAATGATCCTGTATCCTCTAGATAGTGATGTACCTCAAATTGAAGTAAAAAATCACAAAGATACTTGGAAATTAATCAAGAATCATCTGGATGATATGAAAGAAGGCGAAAATACTTCCTTTGATCAGTTGCTACTTAATCTCAAAGTAACCGAAGAAAACTATTTACTTGCTATTAGTTCATCACTTAATACTCCTACTGTGTTCTTAAAGAGAAATCCTAATGAACTACGAATTAACAACTATAATCCTGTATGCCTTAGAGCTTGGAGGGCAAATATGGATATTCAGTTTGTGCTAGATGTGTATGCATGTGCTGTGTACATAGTAAATTATATATCAAAGGCTCAAAAAGGAATGAGTGAGCTATTGCGTGAGGCTTGCACTGAAGCAAGAAATGGAAATTCTAGCATTAAACAGCAAGTGAGAGATATTGGCAGCAAGTTTGTGAACAATGTTGAAATTAGTGCACAAGAAGCTGTTTATATTGTGCTACAACTGCCCATGAGAAAGGCATCTAGGCAGATAATTTTCATTAATACTTCACCTCCAGAGGAGAGAGTAGAGCTTCTAAAGCCACTTACTGATATTGAGGAAATGGATGATGACTGTGAAGATATCTATACAGGTGGTTTACTAAAAAGATATTGTAAGCGTCCAGTCAAGCTGGAACATTTGACCCTTGCAGACTGGGCTGCATGGTATGATTGTAGTGGAAAACCATATGTAAAGCCAACAAATGAATTGGATGTTGATGGGCTCCCATTAGAAACTTTTGTTGATCATTATCAAAATGATGATGATGAAGAAAGCACAGAGAATTGTAGTAAGACAAAGAAGAGAAGTAAAGCTAGGATAATAAGAAGTGTGTGGTTCAATAAGGAAGCTGAACCAGAAAAGCATTACCGTGAGTTAATTATGTTATTTACTCCATGGAGAAATGAGGACACTGATTTACTTGGTAAATTCTCTTCTTATCAGGAACGTTACATGGCACTTTCTAAATTTATCGATGGACAAATGGAACAGTATGCTGTTTGTAATGAAGACTTTAATGAAATACAGAAAGACATGAATATAATAGAAGAAAGCTATGACTCCATAGCACCTTGTAGTCAGAGCATAGAGCAACAAGATTCTAGTGAAGGTAATCAGGATTTGCATCCTGATTTCAATGAGAGCTATAATCTGTCAGATGATATAGGAATACCATCAGCTGATTTAAACACTGAGCCTTTGATATTAAATGAATTGCAAGATGATGAATATAGAAATATAGTTCAAATGCTTAATAAAGAGCAGAAAGAATTCTTTTATCATGCATTGCATCTTATAAAAACATCAGATGAACCATTTTACTGTTTCCTCAGTGGAGGGGCAGGAGTAGGTAAATCACATGTCACTAAAGCCTTGTATCAAGCAGCACTGAAGTACTACAACACTAAAGCTGGTGATAATTTTGCTGAGATCAAAGTCCTAATGTTAGCACCTACTGGTAAAGCAGCCTATAATATCAAGGGTAATACTATACATAGTGCACTAGCAATACCTGCATGCCAGTCGTTAAAGACCTACAAACGACTAGACTCTAGTAGACTAAATTCACTTAGATGTCAGCTTGGTGGCATTAAACTGATATTTATAGATGAGATATCAATGGTTGGTAACACAATGTTTAATGTGCAAATTAATAATAGACTAAAGGACATCAAAGGCAGCTCATTGCCTTTTGGTGGCGTTAGCATTATTGCCATTGGTGATTTATTCCAGCTGCAGCCAGTCATGGATAATTATATATTTAAAGATATGGACAACCTAGAATATGGTATTCTTGCTCCAAACATCTGGCAGGAACTTTTCCAAATGTTTGAATTACATGAAATTATGAGACAGCGAGAAAGCAAACAGTTTGCTGAAATGCTGAATAGATTAAGAGAAGGTAACCATACCAAAGAAGACATAATGAAATTTAAAGAAAGGATACTGCAAGCTAACAGTACCAGTTATCCAATAGTGGCTCCTCACCTGTTTATACAGAATGCTAAAGTGAATGAGTTTAATAATAGAGCACATGAAGCCATCCCAGGCACTGCATACACTATTAAAGCCCATGATAGTGTTATAGGGGCTGCATCACAAGAGCTAAGAGATAAGATACTAAAGCAAACACCAAGCGACCCTAGGAAAACTAAACAGTTGCATGCTACACTAAATCTAAAAGTAGGTACAAGAACTGAAATATCTCTTAACACTAGAACAGATGATGGTATGACAAATGGAGCTGGTAATGTCATTAAACTTATACAGGCACACCAGACAGACAGGCCATCTGGTATAATATGGGTACAGTTTGACCATGCTGATGTTGGTCAGAAAACAAGACACGAAAATAGACAATTGTATACTCAGGGAATTGAGCCTACATGGACACCAATAAAACCAGTCAGTACACAATTTGCTGTTGGTAGAAGTAGAACTGTTCAAGTTGTAAGGAAGCAATTTCCACTAAGACCTTCTGCAGCTAAAACCATTCATAGATCACAAGGTGATACAGAGAATAGAATTGTTGTTAACTTTGAAACCAGAAGAGCCATCCCTCATATACATTATGTAGGACTTAGCAGAGTAACAACTATAGAAGGTTTACATATTTCTGACCTGTGTGAAGACAAAATAGCTGTCAGTCCTGATGTACAGAATGAAATGAAACGTCTTAGAACTAAAGGCAAACTTGATCTCTCCTTTTCACCTATCTACAGTGCTGATGAAAATGCTATAAAAATATGTTTCTTAAATGCACGTTCTTTGCACAGACACATGAATGATGTGCGAGCAGACTTGAATTACTCATCTACAGATGTAAGTATCTTTTCTGAGACACGGTTCTGTGTTACTGAAAGCAGTAATATGTATACATTAGAACATTACACTTTATTTCGAAATGATGATACTTCAAGTCATAATGGAAGGCCATACAGAGGGACTGCGGTGTTCAGTCGCATTGATTACTATCCTGGGTATCCATATTGCTATAATAGAAATGGAATAGAAGTAACTCTGATTAGATTGATGATAATTCCTCATATAACAATTATAGCTATATACCGTTCTCCAGCAGTGCAAATCAGACAACTGTGCACAACTTTAACGGAAGTCTTAAGCTTATCTTTAACAAGCAAAAAGATACTTATTGGTGATTTTAATGTTAACTGGTTTAACACATCAGAAAGAGGTCCCCTATACAATCTGTTGGTGAGTGGTTGTAAATATAGACAATTAGTGTCATGCTCTACAACTGACAACAAAACTTGTATTGATCACATATATACTAATTTGCCTGAAACAGAAGTTAAAGTTCACATTTTGGAAACATATTTCTCTGACCATAAAGCAATTTATGCATTACTAAATTGTTTTTAATGGCAACTACATATTGCTGTAGTAATGTATATGAATTATATTTATAAATTTAGTGCTTCAAACTAAAATTGGTAAATATAGTCATTTATAGTGTTCGTATGACATTTTTATTATTGTTGTATGAAATTGTGATAGGGATATATAACCGATAAGAGCATGGCTGCCAGGAAGAGAATAACTTGATAAATCTCTGGCATGTGATACATGTAATAATGTGTAATAAAAAATAGCATCAATAAACAGTGACTCTATGCTTTAGAAAAGCTCAAGCCATTTTATGTCACTGCTTATATTAGTATATTTTGCACTCATAAAATCTTAGATTAAAGACAAAGCCTTAGGCTCAAAATAATGTTCAATATACTTTATTTTTCCTCTCCTCAGTCTTACCATGGCACAACAACATCATTCAAGGTAAGTGTTGATTGAAGCAACAAATACTTAATCTACAAAAGTCATATATTCATTCTTCTTTATACAAAACCATCAAACTGTTTAGGAACCTACACCTATGTCACTCTATAATCATGTTTAGTTAATTTAAATACAGTTGAATTTTTCTGGATGTGTCAATAAATTTATGCATTATTAAATAATATGTTTTCTTTAAGAAAAAAAGATAAAGGCCAAGACTCAACAGGAGAAGGTAAGAAGCAATTAAGTTTTAAACACATTTTCCTCACTTGACTCACATAATTATGTACTGGCACCCTCAAAATTATGTACCACTAGATACTTGTTATAGTTGATATCTACTTTCTCTCTTTATTCCTTTGCAGATATTGAGGGCTATGTCCACCGCCTCAGCATTATTAAAACATCTTCAAGCAACAGTAGTACAAAATACTTTGACTGTAAAATGCAAACAACTAATGACACAGCCGTTCGCATGGTTTGCTATTCGCCCGAGAAAAGAATTAACCTTGTCAATGCTTTCCAGCAAAAGTCACCTATCAAGATAACTGGAACTAAAAGAAAAGGACCAACTGATAATGAATATCAGTTGCACAAATCTTCCAAAGTTAAGCCTACCACAGTAGACTTTAGTTATAACGAAGATGCTGCGAACAACTTATTAAACATAGAAGATACCCTTGCAGCCAATTTGTATGATACAGTAGATATGAAAGCTAAAGTTATTATAAAACCAGACAAGAAACAACCTATACTGAAAAACAGCCAGACAAGATACAAAATGGATTGTATTGTGGCAGATGAAAGTGCATCTATGAAACTAGTGTTGTGGGAAGATACTATTGAACAAGTACATGCTGGTAAAAGTTACCACTTCCAAAACCTGAAAGTACGGGTTTTTGACGATGAAAAATTCGTGAACACAAACGAATCAACTACCATCACAGAAATAGAAGACATTGTCAATATCAATTTAAGAGCCCTTGAGTTAAATGACAACTTGATCACTGGACAGTGCCTTGGGATAGACATGAAGAAAACCTCAGCATGTATTGCATGCAACAACACAGTTGACAAAATTCAAGATGATGAAACTTATACTTGTCCAAAATGCAACATGACCATCTTGTGCAGTTGCTTAAAACCAAAGCTTGTTTGCCAGGTTCTTGTAAAGAGTGAAGGAAAACTTTTTAGCTATACGTGCTTTAATAATGCTGTTGAAAGCTTTCTTAAAACCAGCAATAATGAAACATCTATCTCAGAAATCAGTGTAGATGATTTAAAAAGGCTGATGCTCTGTGCTGGTGAAAGGAAAATGATTGTGGACAAATCTGCACGTCTTATTGTGCAATTTTTGCCTATTGAAACAGCAGTCTAGCAAGTCTATAAACTATATTTTCTAACCAAACTAGGCTTCATTACGTTAATATTGAAACAGTTTTGTTTAATGTTCATAATGTTACATTAGAAAGTTATGAGAAAGTGGAAACATGTAAAAGTCATGAATCACTTTGTACATTTGTTTACATGCTGCCAACTATTGATGATACAAAAAAACATTTTGAAAGAGATGTTGCCCTGTCCAGCTCACATGAGGTGTGCATACTGGCAAACAAAAGAAAATCCATTTTCCACAAATTAATGGTCAAGTTTCTTTATGCAGCATAGTCTAACATATGAAATGAATATTTTAACCAAGCAATACTTCATTACAAGTTGAAATAGTTTTGTTATTGTTCATGTTACACCACAAACATAATTGAATTAAAATGTGTATCAGATGTAGTCAAAATTAGCACCTGAACATTTCGCTGAATACACACTCTTACTGATACACATTTCAGCTCACTCGTATTATGTTTCTGTTCCAACTACATGTAAACTCTTTCATAGTTCCAATTTACCTTATAAAATTATTGGAATAAAATAAAAATAGTTCATTTTTCATCATTGATCTCAGTCTTCTTTGTATTTCCTTCCTATAGAAAAAAACACTAAAAAAACGGAGCCGAATCCTCGAATCCTTGACTCGTGGCCTACCGGCCCGAGTAAAAAGTCAGTGTTTGTGTAAGGGTCTACATGTGACTATAGATTTCACAGACATGAAAATCACCTTTTAAAATGTACACTCCTGCAGTCTATTGCAATACTCCTATAAGCTATTGCACTGGTATGATAATTACATATTGCAGTAGCCACATGCAGTCCTTGACTGCCTATTTTTTTGCTTTGACATGTAATTTGTACAAGATTAGTTCATACTACCAAGAGAAACCCATAAAAATCTTACAAAACCAAAAAATAACTAATCAAAAATAAATGCAAACAGCTATAATTTGCAGCATCCTCACTGCTTTTTTAGAGACACTGCTACAGTATTTATATATTTGATACTAAATATTCGTCTATATATTTGCTCAGCTTATTACTTCAAAATACCTTTAGCCTTTGAGTTTCCAGAACACATGGCTCGAATTTATTCGTATATACATTGGATTTTTTAACTTTCCTCGCTTCAAATATTTCAATTCTTTTTCAATTTAATAAAATGAAAACAAAATGTGATTTCATGTCACGGTCAGAGTGGCACGTATATTGTAAGTATAATAAATCAACGATTCTTTAAAGGTTTACATTTAAAAGAATCAGTTGTAACCGTATTATTCAGTTCTTAACAGTTTCAACTTTTCAAACCCTCATTTCATGTTCCCATTTCCTCCTTTGTCTACGTTAGTATTAGCTAAATTTTATTCCTCTAATCTGAGAAACATATTTGAAGTGAGACTTGTCACGCTAGCGGACTTAAAAACGAAGCTTTACATTTTAAATTCAGAAATATACCGTTAAAGTTTTGTTTAAATACTACTTGTTAACGCGGTGCGCATTTTTGAAATTCGCAAAAATAAATCAAAATAGAATTGTTCATGCAACTCTCATAAAAGAAAATACACCTTTGAATAATATGTACACTTTATCAAGAAAATCTTAGACTACTTTTTGTCTTTTGAATTCAAAAGAATTTTATGGATTTTTTATCGTTTTCGTTTGATATCCTTTAAGAACGAAAAGGAAATTCACCTTAATAAACAACTATGTTATAAGCTTGAGTTGGGCCACACAAAAAAATTTGAAAGATTTGTTTTCGGAGGGAGAAAGGTAAAAGAACCTATAGGAGTTATTGGTGAAATCTATCAGTCTGGTTGCCGAAAGCAACCATAAAAGCCTAAATAATTAATACATAAGGACAAAAGGTATGGAAAATAGTCTTAACAAGGGCTGGAATGCATAGCTTTTAAAAACATTTAAATCAACTACTTAACTAAATTTAAAGCACTAACAAACAATATAAGGTTGTTTCAAAATTACAGACAGGTTGTAAAACCTTAAATTCTTTTTCAAAACTGAGTAAATTGTCTTATAAAACAGAGTTCTTGACAACCTTCTGTCGACAACGGAAAGCGAAAGTTTCGATATCCCCGAAAAGTGTCTTTTTAGCACGGTGAAATAGTTTTGTGGTACAACTTCGCATTCCTATAAAACATATAGAGTTATACAGATCTCTGAAAGTAAAAGTGCAGACTTCTCAACCTCGTTCCTAGGGTTTTTCACCCTCTCCTTGGAGAAAAAGCATGGGCATGGGAACGAGGTTGCACACTTCTTCCAGGCCTTTTCCCCAATTTTCCAGACTCAAAATTCGAGTCGAAACACTGAAATCACTCTTTGAATCTAGAGCATACATTCCCTGCTTGGCAGATGTTTCCTTATTTTCCCTCTAAAGAGAAGGAAAGGAAACCTCTGCACGGATCTGCTCGTTTTTCTGTCGGGCATGCGAGAAAATAAATGTGATTAAAAGTCACTTGCAACATCACGGGCTCGAATTCTATCAGCGGATTAAGTCAGCTGGCTCACAGAGTCAGCGGATACTTCGCACTACGTCATGTGTCAAAATTCAAACTGGTTATAACGAGTTTTAAACAGGTTTTCACTTAATTTATTTGTCCAGCCTTTGGGATGAACCAAGCAGATCCCTGGAGAGGTTTTCTTTTCTTTAGAGCAGGGAAAATAAGCCAACCTCTGCCAAGCAGGGTATAGTATCCTCATCACAGAAAAATCATTTTAGGAGCAATCAAAGGGCTTTTAGGCACTGACTATAAATAAGGCACTCTTATGCGGACTTTTCTGTCATTCAAACGAGGGTTCGAAATTTTCGAGACATTTTAGTGTAATTCTTAACTTCTGTCGATCCAAAATTGCATATTGCTATTCAGAAACGATTGAGGTAGGAGGGTAGGGGTAGTGGGTGGGGTATTAACATTTTGTTGAAAGATTTTATCAAAATCCCCTCAAAATATTCTATATATACACAAGATTGAGATTAAAAGACAAAGAAATTAAGGTGAGAAACAGAAAACACCAGTTATCTAGTACGTGAAAGATGGTGAAAATGGCGAAGCCACGTTCTAAGGATGTGACCAGAGAGTATACCAAGTATCATCCTAACGTGGCAACCTGAGGGTAAGCGGCAAGAGGGGACGGTCAAGAGAAACTTGGAGGAGGCAATAAACACGGAAAGAAACATAATACGATTTAGAACATGGAGAAAGGCAGAGTTGGCAGTGAGGGACAGTGCAACTCGGAGACGAATAATCCATGATCAGTGGCCTCAGTCTCCTCGAGAAGATACAAAAATTTGATGACATAAGATTGATCAACAGCTTCCCCTCAGGATCGCTTGGTTTGTCAAATGAACAACAACAGTCTCTTCCTCAGAGTCGTTTGCTTTGTCATGTCAGGAACATCAGTCTCTCCCTCAGGATCGCTTGGTTTGTCAAATCAACAACAACAGTCTCTTCCTCAGGATCGTTTGGTTTATCAAATCAAACCTTTCACGCCCCACCCCCTCCCCCCTCCATCCACTGGCACAACATTGATAGGTGTATTAATATGTACAAAATGGGATAATGGTCCCCATTACCAGAAGAACTTGTAACGGTAGAACTGATAACCAATATTTTATGTTGAAACTTTTGAGTCTTTGTTTTCGACATTCCCTGCTTCATCCACTGTACCTGATGGTTTTGGTGCAATCGGGTGGAACTGCTTGTAGTTATAACCCAAAGGTGCAGATGGCACATGTGTCAAATGGTGCTTCTCTAGCTGTGTTGCTGAGTCATACGTTTTGTCACAAGTTGAGCACTTGAATGGTTTCTCGTTCTCACCCGACGTTTGTGCAATTTTGTGCATGTTCTTGTGGATTTTAAGGCAAACTGATGTTGCAAAAGGCTTGTTACATTCATCACATTCAAATGGTTTCTCATTGCTTTCATGAACATGTAAGCTATGCCGCCGAAGATCACCTGCCAATCATACATAAATGTACACTCAAAGTCAGAATCAAGGTAAGCCAATTTCAAAAATTAATATACAATCGTGATGCCGATAGTCAAAGACATGATATCATGGTGCCGTGGTAGTCACAAATAGTAATAGACTGATAGTGATCGTTTCAGCCATGGTTATGATAGCTGCTGATATGAAGATGATTGTCCAAACCAAAATGATGTTGATGGTTACAAGCACTATTGTGAAGGTTGCAGACATACTGGTGATAGTTGCAGACATGCTGGTGATAGTTTCAGACGTGCTGATGATAGTTGCAGATATAATGGTGATGGTTGCAGACACGATGGTGATGGTTGCAGATATGATGGTGATGAATGCAGACATGATGGTGATGGTTGCAAACATGATGGTGATGGTTGCAGATATGATGGTGATGGTTGCAAACATGATGGTGATGGTTGTAAACATGATGGTTGCAGATATGATGGTGATGGTTGCAAACATGATGGTGATGGTTGCAGACATGATGGTGATGGTAGTAGACATGATGTTGGTTACAGACATGATGGTGATGGTTACAGACATGATGGTGATGGTTACAGACATGATGGTGATGGTTACAGACACGATGGTGATGGTTGCAGACATGATAGTGATAATTACAGACATAATGGCGTTGGTTGCAAAAATGATGGTGATGGTCCAAAACATGATGGCGACGGTCACAGACAATGGTGATAGTTATTGATACGCTGACAGCGATGGTCAGACATGATGGGATGGTGGTGATTGTGAAATATGATGGTCATAAAAATGATGTTGATGGTCACAGACATGGTACGAATAATCACAGGCAATGACCGCAATGGTGACTGATAATGTTGATGGCACAGATATGATAGCGATAATGAGATGCAATGGGATGGTGACAGTCACAGACATCATGACGACAGCGAGTTGTAGACATGATGGCGATAGTTAAAGCCATGATGATGGTGTTGGTCTTGGACATGATGCAGATGGTTAGACATGATGGTAATGTTTACGGATACGACGGTGATGGGCATCAACACGATCATGGGGATTGTCACAGACGTGGTAACAGTTGCAGACATGAAGACACGTTTCAAAGACATGATGGTGACAGTCAAAAACAATAATGGCTGTGGGAATGATGGTGATGAACATGGTGATCATGAGGATTATGGTCAGACAATGATAGTGATGGTTACAGACGTGGTTATAATAGCTAGTAACAGTCATGACGGTGGTGACAATCTGACAATGATTATCATGGTATTGACCAAATGAAACATCAAGTGTGGTGCTAGGAAGATGATGGTGATACAAATGGTCATTGTAATGGTCATTGTGTTGATCTATTGACATGTAAAGGATTGATGATGATGATGATGATGATGAAAGACTAAGGCACATTAATGGTATCAAAGATGATCTAGAAACTGTAAAAGGCTACTTAAATGGCTACATATCAAACATTTACAGTCCAGACCATGTTTTCAGTTTGATAAGAACTAATTCCCAGTGCAGTGAATCAAACTATCTGATTAGCAATTGAAGGCTCTAGTGCAAAAACGTTATAAGTAACTTTTTACGAATTTAAGAAATCATAATTTGGAATAAATTTTTTTGCAGCTGATCAGTGTCGCAACGGGACACTTTGTGTTCACTGTGGCTTTCACTATAACAGAAGAGAATTGAACATAAACATCACATCAAAAAACTGTTCCAATTTTAAAAAATCAACGGTAACCCAAAAGACACTCACATCCTTCAATTTAATAAAAAAGTCACTTAGATCCTTTAATTTGTTTGATATTACAAAAAAAGAAGGGTGTTACAAAACATTGTCTGATCTGACATAATTTTGCTATTTAATAAAATGGACAAAAATTGTTAGGCCAAGATAAAATTATTTGTTGAAATGGATAGTGAAAACCAAACGTTATCTCAATATAAAAGTCTTAAATTATTCTCATTGGAACAAGGACTGTTGCGTGTGCTCATAGTTTTTGTTAAGGTCTTTGCTGCAATAAACAAAGCTTAGAACTGCAATTGTTCGTTTTTTCCATCGTTAAGCCAGTTTAGTTATTTCCCAATTAAGAGATGACTTTTCAATAATTTTACTTAGCGTAAACAATTTTTATTCATGTATTACCTGATCTGTTGAATGATTTTGGACATTGTTGACATGAAAAAGGTCGCTGTTCTGAGTGAGTCACAATGTGACGACCCAATTTGCTGGATGTAGCAAAAGTCTTTGGGCAATGGGGACATTTGTGGGGTTTTTCGCCAGTGTGAATATAGGTGTGTGTCTTTAGTGAGATTGTTGTAGCAAAACTCTTGTCACAGTGTTTACACTTGTATGGTCTTTCACCTGGAAGGGAATCAAAAATATCACTCTAGGATCAGAATACTGCATGAGCATATATAAAAATTATAACGCCAGTATGACAATAAACAACGTCAAAAGTTGGAAGGACTTTCTCCCTCTGTAAAATCAACACCAACTAATTGCAACAGGCTCTGATGCCATGCTCCATGGTCATACCTTGACCGTATAGCAGCTGCCAGAGACGCATTTACATGCTTTTGGACCTTGTTAAGCTGAGTCACTCAGTTTGCACACCAGCTAATTACAACCGGCTGCGATACTGTGCTATGAGGTCATACATTGACCGTATAGCAGCTGCTAGAGGCACCTTTGCATGCTTTCTGTCTGACTTCGTTGAGCTGAGTCACTCAGTTTGCACACCAGCTAATTACAACAGGCTGTGGTGCTGTGCTCTGAGGTCATACATTGACTGTATAGCAGCTACCACAGGCACCTTTACACCTGTCCGACCATGTTGAGCTGTGTCCTCATAATTAAATCTCTGATTACAAGTATGGTGACACAGTATTTTTTATTATAGAAAGCAGAGTAAACTTTGAAGAAGGTCACACAAAAGTTTAACACTCAACAGAGACGTGGTTTGCGCCCAGCAGCTTGTAGTTGAGGTCTAACCACTACGCAAACTATTCCACCACAGAACTTCAATCATATCAGGAGGGTGCAAAATTAACGGTGGAAAACCAGCCAACACCAGTTACTTTGGCCCTAGGCCAGTAAAATTGTTAAAAGTCACAAATAATTGGCCTGACAGCACTGGTTAAGTTTTCAGACTATTTGCGAAGGATTTTTAAGAAGTGCAATGCTCGGACTTTAGGAAAAGTAACATTGCTTTGGTATTTGCACAAATATAAGATTTCTACATGTGTGTGAAAATGTTAACACTTTCACATTATGATTTAGGCCAGCTGAAATCTAGCCTTGGCTGGTTAAACCATTCTAACTGGGCTGGTCAAAACATTTCTAATTTCGTACCCTGATCATGTATATAATTTTGGCTGTAGTAACACTGTCAGAGCATTTTTAGGAAATCTAAGTTCTGAAGTTTTTGGACCTTTTAGTTTTTGACAAATTTTGAATCCTGTATTTAGTTTATAACAAACCTGAATGTATTCTGCTGTGTCGTCTTAAATCATTGGAGCTGTAAAATGCCTTGGGGCACTGCAAACATTTATGTGGTCTTTCTCCAGTGTGAGTGTACACATGTTGCTGCAAGCCAAATGGATGTCTGAATGCTTTGTCACACTGATTACATTTCCACTTGCGACAGCTCATGTCAGGACACACACGCTTAATGTGACGAGCTAGATAGTTCAGAGATGTAAATATCTTTCCACATTTACCACAGGTATATGCCTCTGAAACAAAACAAAATTAAGTACTATGAAAATTAAATGTTATCAATATTATTATTATTTGTTATTTTAATACAGTAAGAGTCGAAATAGTTGTTCCAATATTATTCCAAATTTATCTCATCCTAATTAGTAGAAATAATCATCAATGAAAAGAAAACTTAAATGAGTATATAGGCAGTCATGATTAGAATTTTTTCTGTTTCGTATCATTTTTAAATCCTTTGGTAGGCTATCATTCTTTGTATTCATGAAAAAAACACATAAGATAACCTGTGATGTTAAAACGTTAAAATCTAAAACTAAAATGTTAAAACTTGAAAACTGTAACTGCTTCCAAAGCAAATGATTACTCTTGGGTGCCAAATAAACGTC
>JAOCNB020093422.1:0-11761 GCA_026546465.2 Palythoa caribaeorum | reverse complement strand
CCCCTTCCCCTCGAATTTTTGGCCTCAAATCTGAACGCCTTGACCAATTACCAAAACGTTGGCACGACTGTTCCTTGACAACGAATGCAGGAAGTCATGAAAGTTGGATCTTTATAAAACTCTTGTAGATATTTTTCTAAAAATTGAAAAATAATCGTTGCTTTTTATTATTTTCTTTCCAGTATTTTGAATTTTTATCACATGAAACGGTATTTTCTTTCCATTCCCTATAACATCTCTCAAATTTAGTCAAAATCTTAAAAATCAAAAATTAATTCAAGATGGCGGACATCTTGGAATTTTGTTTCTGGTAACCACAGTAACAAAAGAATTGTCACGTAATTAATCATATAAAAATTACAAAATTTCATTGAGTAATATGGCCTTCATTTTATTTTTAAAAGTTTTCAATGTCAATTTTTTCTATTCTTTTGGAATCTTGTTCCACAATTTCCCACCCCTCTACTCAAAGGATTTTGGCGCTGATTTTGTTTTAAATAAAGGAATTTCCAGGTCGTCTTTTTGTCTGGTTCTGTCGTAGTTGCGTTTCCTAAAATTGTAGCACAGATAGTGCTTGATTCATAATCTTGTGCATAACGATGGCTTCTTTGAATTTCAGTTGCTGGTTCACTGGCAGCTAATTAAGGTTTAAAGGAAAGGAGTGAGTGTGGTCGAACTTACGGGTGTTGGTAATAATTCTACAGGCAAAGTTTTAAACGGCCTGAAGTTTCTTGATATTTGAGTTGTGTTTACCACACCCTTGAACAGCAAAACTGGTAATTTCTGACATCTGTTGAGAGGATTCCGTTCTAAGTTAGTAAACCAGCCTTCCAGAGTCAGTCGTTGAAAATGATAGTGCTGTAGGTTAAACATAGCGCAGAGTTCCAGTCGATAATAAATTCAGTTATTAAAAAGATAAGTTGAGCAGTCTCCTTTGAGACAAGAACTGATAACCAACAACCGCATTACCTGAGTAATCTCTTCGTTAGTCTTTTCCAAGATGTACGTCCTGATAAACGCAATGGGGTCTTCCACCAGCGTGCTCTCCAACGGCATTGTTGGTTGTAAAACAAAGTTGTCCCCTTCTTCTGGTAACGTACACCACAGACAGTACAGCATCTTGGCTGTGAACATGCATTCTGACAAAATGCGCCCATAGCCATTTTTGTGCAGACCAATTACCTAGTTTAAATCAAAACATATATAAACAAAACATAAACTGTTATAAACCGTTGATTATCAAAAACTTTAAAACAGCAAGTGACAATTTTCTGGCTGGGATTGGTGATTTAATCTAATAGGAAAAAAGTTCAATCATCATCCAAGTATGGTTTTGTAAGAGATACAAAGTGTTTCATCTTCAACATCTTGTCGGCCAGTTCTGATGCACCGAACAATGCTGTGTCCGGGGGAAGGGGATGGGTATAAAAAAGGAATTCGATACAACAAGCTAGTCCGAAGGAGTATTTTTGATACCGTACAGGTGTTAGTCTATCCTATGTTTCATAACTATTGCACAAATGTTAACTGCACGTTGGATCTAAGGTGATAGATTGCTGATGAGGAGCAAAGCGCGAAGTAGGCTTTTTCATCTCTTATTCAACAAGATGTGAGTGGAATAACTGTTTCAGTAAATACAAACAACTGAATACCTAATTGCATCACTCATCAAATGGAATTGTGAAACTTTTACTGCATGAAACAAAAGTTGTTATTATTTTGACAAAATCCACACTCAACTGTGATTTCGCGTCTGTTTTGATGAACATACCAACATTTGTCAAAATGTTGGCGCCATTGCAACGAGTTGGAAATTTGAGTTTCTTGTGTACAACACCAGCAATTTGCTCCATTTTTCGTAGGAACTTCACATGAAATGGTGGAGTTTTTTTTTACTTTACTGAATACCAAGCCTCCAGTTATTGACAGTGGTTTGCTTTTTAGGTTTTGAAAACAGGAAGCAAACAATTACAGGACAGTTTCTATTTAGTGACATTAGCGATGTTTTCTAAAACCAGAAACCTTACTGTCTTGTCGACATATCAACGCACTTGAAGCTCTAGTTGAGCTATCGAGTTATTGATCTTGTTTTCCGATGAACTATGGAGTAATCCTAGTACAAGGTAGGACGTAAACTTTATTTTATCGTTCGAACGAATGGCATGGAGTGTTAGCTTTTTACTGTTGACTATGACTTTGTTCGCGTTATTTACTATAAAACAGTTTCATTCAAGTTATTCTGATTCTATTGGTGAATTTTTTTTTAAAATTAAAAGCAAAATGTAAATGTTGTATTTCAGAGCTAGAAATCTATTACTAGAAGAGTTCCTCCATGAATTGTTTAACAACATGTAAATATGGCTGTGGTTTTGGTTTTCGCAGCTGTGGTAACGTTAACAATAACTTAAATGTATATTTATCATTTCCGACCCTAATAAATATCATAGTTTTCAGAAATACGAATTTAGACAGAGAAGACTTACCCTGTTAGCAAACATCACTCCAGCTGCCGCAGCACCAGGCTTAGACCCCTCCAGTCCCCAGTCCCCCAGATGTGCGCTGCCATAATAGTAGGACACCTGGACTGTCACAGCAAGAGCGTTGTTCATTCGTTGATCTCTGTAACAAATTGCTCCCGCCGGGTAAGGACAGAAGCCGGATTTGTGGGGATCTATTATGATGGTATCACATCTAGCGAGGCCAATCAACTGCTTTCGCACGTAGTCGCTCATATTCAGCTCCGGAACAAAACCGGACGTTATTTGAACCTCACGGGAAGATGGTGCCGTCGGGGGCTCTCTCAGCATACTGCAAAAGTATCCACCCCAGGCCCCATCTGCATGGATGATGAAGTTGAGTCCCTTTGTTTCAAAAGAAAACATTAGCCTACAATTATTGCGTATCAAGAAATCACACAAAGTCCCGCTCTGACCACTGGTTAGATTTATCTTCGGGCCGGGAAAATCCCAGAGTCAAATCCACCACGCCTTGTAAATAGTTAACTGTCTGCCTCCTGCCAGTTGGGATTCTTAATTGTGTTGTTTTTCTGTTGTCGAGTGATTAAACAGGAGCTACTGGCAACAGTGGCTCGGGAGAACGGGTAACGCTACTTTTGCTTCGATGTTATGTAATGGTAAATGGTAATAGGATTAAGAATCCTAACTGGTAGGAGGCAGACAACTGACTATTTACAAAGCGTGGTGGACTTTGACTCTGATGTGTAACCGAAAACACACTCTTATCACTTGGCCATAACACTTTTAACAGGGACAAAGTGTAAACAAATACGGTAATCAGTGTTTGTTGCTTTGTGTGTTTTTTATTCCCAAAGTAAAATTTATATACTTATAGGTTTGTTTTGATGGAGTCATGCATGCCTGTAAGTAAGGGCCTCATACAGATGAGGGATTTAGTTGTCCATAGCTATTATTAATTGATGAATAAAAGTAATCAATAACTAAAAAAGCCCGTGTATGCACCAAGTTATCAATAGTAAAGTACAAAAATTCTAATTATGGACAACAAACAATTTTTTCCTTTACAAAAGGAAAAAATAATTTTGCTATCGATAAAAAAATACGTGTACCTTGTTTTACCGTGTGCGAGAAAGATTTATGGACAATATAGAGAATTAAAATTTGTCCGGCGGACACTGACGTTTAGCTATTACTTTATTTATTCAACTCATTAATAATTCATGAAATATTTACAAAAGAAATCACCTCCGTGAAGTCAAGAGCACCTTTTTTAAAAAAAGATCTCTTTCCATATTTGGATGAAAAAACTTTAAATTTCAAAAATATTAGCACAATAGTCAATATGATGCAACTAAACTAGACGATTGATAAGTAAGATGAATATTCGCATACGACCTTTATGGGTTTAAAACAGCTCGCCTTCAAAAATGCCCATAAATTTCTCCCGCTCATATTTTATCTGTTACATAACCAGTGGTTATTGATAAACTAAATCTTTTGTCTGTACCGAGAGACCCTTGCAGCAGCTGCTAAATGGACTTGCAATTTCCTTTAATAAATAAAATTACATTAGTCATTGGTGCTTGTTTCATATCTGTTACCATCAAAAAAATTTTTTAATTCAAGTTCACTTAATCCTAGGGAACAAAAGTATAAAGTATTTCAATGCAAGTACGCGCGTTATTAATGAAAGAGAGCAACTTTATAAGATTTATAAGAGTATGGAACGAAACTCAAATTGGCCAAAATTTAATAACAACACAAGAATTAATAAGCTCAAGCTAACGCTCAATAACTAGGAAAAATTTAACAAATTTAGAGTATAGCGTTTTTTCCAATATATAAGATACCGACAAAATGCGATAGGTTTTACTACGGATATAAACAATAAATGAAAGAAAAATCTTCGCAGTAGCTTCGGCGTGATGAAACTTTAATAGCTCAACGGAACCGGCTCTATATCCAAATGAAAGATCATATCAAATTCTCAGTAAAGTTCAGTTCACATGATCTTTGTGCTACTTTTCAGTTTAGAAAACTTAACAATCGGGAGAAAACGAGAAAACAAGTGATTTTTTTTCATTTTTTCTGTAATTAGTGCTACATCAGTTATGCAGCTTCTCATTTAATAACAAACAAATGATAGAATTTAAAAACGCATCTCGCGAAAATTTTTTTAGTCCGAGTAGAGTAGAGAAGAATATAGTTTCATCTCTTGGTTGAAATAAAACTCTTAATCTTATCTTATCTTTAATATTCCACTTCGCTTTCTTGTTCTTCACAATTTTACTTTTAGACTTGTTAATGATGTTTAAAAGCTGTCGTCGAAATATCGTCAAATGTACACACTTTTAAAAACACTTCTTAATGGACTTTCAAACATCCGTTAGCACTAAAGATATTTTCGAAATTTCTTCTAATCATTACAACTGATAAAGCCAGGAAGCAAGCAAATTCTAAACGCCATAAAACTCTCGCTGTTGTCGGGAGGCACGGAGCCTTTTTTTTACGGAAAGTACTGATGTTGGAAAATCGCATTCAATACTAGTTAATAAAACACATTCATAAAATAAAGTCAGCTGAACTTATAATTTATTTTTTCGTGAAACAAATTATTCAACACGGCAGTAGAAAACATGGTTTGAATTCACACCTTAAACGTCTGCCTCTAAAGTGATCTATTATGATGAACATTTGACTGAAGCAGATTAAATTAGGTTCCAAATTTAGCAAGTTTTATTTTATAAAAAAAAATGGTTATGAAAGGGAAAAAACTTGGCGTTTAACCAGGAGTAGGTTGTCCTCACAAACCGTTCGGAAACTTTAAACCTAAGATAAAAATTGTTGATAGAGAGGGCAAAGCAGTAAAAGCAAAATAAATAACCAGCCAGGAGTGATTTTAATGTGGCAGTCAGGAGTGATTTTAATGTGGCATGTGCTAGATGCACAGCTTCATAAGTTGACCAATTATTGAAAAAACAATGTGTGATTTAGCTAAATGAACTGCGGGTTAGATTGTAGCCAAAAACTATTGTTTTTTAAAAGGGTTTTTGAGAAAAACTTGAAATAAAAAAAGATAAAAATCACGTTCAAAAAAAGAAAAAGCGAAACGACTCTTGAATTGCATGTGAAGCGTGCAAGAATGGCTCTTGCCCTGTCTTTACCAACCAATCATGCACGGCTCGAATTAGCTGCAATTCGCCAATCACAGATCGGCCGCAAAGACATTGCAAGCTAGGACAAGTTGCAAGACATGACTGCACAGGAAACTAAGGCGCTCTAGTAGACGTAAATCGTTCACTCTTGGGCTCAAAAATTTACTTCCAGTTAAATAACAAAAATATTAAGAAATAAATCATGTTCTCCGTGCTTTCATAGCCCGGTGACAACCGTGGCGATCAGGCGAACGTTTGGGAGAATTGGAAAGCAGATGCGTCTCAGGTGTTCACCAGCTTGAGAATTCTCACAAACTTTTTCGAGGCCTCACCAGGCTATATGAAGGCAAGGAGAACATGTTTTATTTCTTTTGATGAAATTAATTATTTTCGGACGAAACAAAACTGAAAGAGATATAGAAATATGAAACTGCAAATTCTCACAACTTGGCGACCGCCGGCAAAAGTCATTTTCGTGCTTCATAGCGCTTTGAAAGCACGCTTTTCTACACGCATGCCGCAATCTGGATTATTTTAATAAAATGCATTTTAGAATATATCAAAAGCAAAAAAAACAACACACAGTTACAATCATGGCTTCATGTTTTTCATGGTCTTCAAATATACCGGATCACTGGTGTACGCGTATTTTAGCCTTTCCAACAAACAGATCAACAACGGTTATTGTTACAGGGATTCTTCACAGATATCTTTGTCTCATTTACAAACCTCGGGGAGGGAATTTTAGAGCCATTGCAAAAATGATTTTAGGGTTTACTAGTAAATTGTTACTTCTAAAGCCAACTGTGGGAGCTTTAGATTGTTTAATTAAGAAAACTCGAATCAGAATCGGCATGGTTACAAATTTCTTGTATGTAGATTAAAATCTTTAATTTCCAAAATAAGGAAATTACTTGAACACTTTTTTAGCTTCGCCTAAACCAAAGTTTATAAAGGAATTGGCATATTAATCACTGCTCGATCACAAACAATTTTAATTTCTAAACCGTTGGCTTGTGGAAATAAAATCCTGAATAGCCGCCGGTATTGTTTAAGGTAGTCACAATTACTCGTATCTCTTTCATTTTTTCACAACTTACATTTACTAAACAAACTGTAAAGTATAATTTGGTTGACTGCTCTAACGACAAATAATGACATAGTCATAGAACTGAGTCGGTCACTGAACACTTTGGTAACAGTTTGGCTATAAAAAGCTTTAGAGAATTTTTTCATTTCTCAGACAATTTCGATTTTATAGTTTCACAAAGCGTATTAGTTCACAGCTGAAGGTTACTACAGTAACACCCAGGATTTTCAGGATTTTCAATGATAGTTTTACAAATCAGACCAGTCCTGCATAGAAAGATGACATATTAATACATCTTGTGACCGTGTGTCAAACTGGAACCATATCATATAAGGTTTCACATATTGTGGCGAATTTTTTCCGTCAATTACATTTTATTAGTATTATAAATTCTGTATTGGTTTTTTAGGAATTGAAATAATATATTTTTAGCTGAAAGTTAAAAATGTTCTCAATTAGTTCCTCTTTATAAAATTTGCCGTATAAAATAAATTTTTATTTAATGATTTATTGTTAAGCTTGTTTGTTTTTAACCAAATTACTCTAAAAAAGCGTCGAGAACTTTCTAATACTATTACAAATACAAATAGGTTTATCTCTCATGAATAGATAAAATTATGTTTTGGCGGAAAGCAATCTTTTGTTGAGACAATAGATCTTATTTGATGGCTTCAATGTTTTCCAAATATCGAGTGCTCTCAGTTGCATGGGAAATAAGTTTTTTTTTCAGATGCGGTAACGAAAAAGCCACTACAGAATGTTAAGTATGTTATTTCCCCTAGAAGACTGTATTCAGAAAACGTTGAGGCAATCGAACAAGGTTAATTATGCTGAAAACATTTTCGTATTTTATATTTGTAGCCGAGAATTTAATTTCCGATTTTCTGACAATGGCAAAACTTCAGCATCATTAACTATAGTATGTTCAAAAGAATGGGTTTTGAAAATATACTTACAAACCGTACTTCGATTAAAAAATCGTTGTTCTATATTTTTTTAAAACGAATTACAATTTTCAGCAGCTTTAAAAAGCAATTTTATCATCATAAATCATTAAATGAATGAATCACACGAATATGTGACCCCAGTTTTTATCACTAAATAGATATTAAACTTAAATCAAGGAATTACGCAGGTACGCTATAATTCAGAAATAAAAAATCGAAACGCTTTAGGGTTACAACTATTTTGATTATGTAACAAACAACTTTTAGAACCATATAAATTTTCACCTGTTTCAACTAACATGCCGGCATGTTTCTATTTTTCTCCTTTGTTTTTCACGTTTTATAAAAATTGGATATTCAAATTTCTCTTTGATTTAGAAAGGAAGGGCGTTAAAGCTGACGTATTTTGACCATACTTCTGCTTCTTCTGGTTTTAGCTGGAGTTTGCAATCGACAATTCACAAAATAGGCTTTAAGCAAACACGCCAACAACAAAAGAATTAATCTAAAGGCAATTAATTCAGTGTCAAAATACAGAAAGGTTCTTTCTTATTCGTAGATTTACATTTTAAAACCATTAAGAGTTTTTCAATTTTCCGCTACAGAGTTAAAATTTTTCCCAAAACTGATAAGTTACTACAGCCCGAATTGGAGGACTTCTTTGTAAAAAATCTCCAAAAGAAATGGCTCTTGAATCCAAATACTCTTTGTTCGCTGCTCTGTCGATATTATTATGTATTATGGGAACAATTTTGAATGGTTTTACTCTGCTAACGTTTAAAAAGAATCGCAGTCTTTTAACAGCTCCGAATATAATTGTGTGTAGCATGTGTATTTCTGATTTTATTACTTCCTTGACGGCAAATCCTCTTGTAATTTACGCAAACCTAGTAGAGAAGTGGCCTTTTGGAGAGTCAGGTTGCAAAATGTATGGATTTTTAACAACTATCTGTGGACTGGCTTCTATAAATCACTTAGCAGGGATAGCATTTGAACGATATAATGCCATGGAAAGAGAACCTAAAGGTCGTGGTTTGTTCAACGAAAAAAAGGCCGTTTATTTCGCGATTTTCCTCTGGTTTTATTCTTTGATGTTCAGTGTGTTTCCATTAGCCAACTGGGCATCCTACGCTCTTGAAGGTCTTGGAACAAGTTGTTCTGTAGATTGGTCGTCTTCAACCCCAAGTGCCCTTTCATACACCGTGGTTCTCTACTTGTTCTGTTTTGTCCTTCCATTAGGAATCATTATGTTCTGTTACTACAAAGTGTTCAAAATTGTGCGACAAATGCGCTTCAACGCAAACAATATTTGGGGAACCTTATCCACCACTGCTGTAGAAGCTTTGAAGACCGAGAAAAAAATGGCAGTGCTATTTCTGGTGATGATTATAGCATTCATCATTGCCTGGACACCTTACGCCGTTGTTTCTTTGATTGCAGCCGCGGGACACAAAAGTATGGTAGGTCCATTAGGTGCGAGCATCCCAGCATATTTCGCCAAATCATCCTGCATCTATAATTCCGTTATTTATGTTCTCCTCTACAAAACATTTCGCCAGAAGATGTTCGCTTTGCTGCCATTTTGTGACAGGTGTTTGGGAAGTGGAAATGCAGTCGGTGTACTGCCCCCAAGAATCGTACATACGGTGGTAGACAACGTTAACGAAACCCTCAGGGAGGGAAGAGTGGGAAAAGGAGGCGGTACATCACGTGATGTGGTTAAAACTGAAAGTCTAGAGATTGTCAATGCAGAATAAAACGACGCAGTTTTAGCGATTTGGCTAAAGCTACCCATTCAAACAGAAAATACTGTTGTACAATCTCTATATTTTTTCATTCCATGTAAGTCGTTAGACCCATTCGTTTAGAAACGCCGGCATATAAAGGGACTGGCAATATGGTTGGCGCATGCAGTGGTATAAGATCTCTGCCTTCCAGCCAAAAGGTCATGGATTCAAATCTCGGCTCAGCCGAGTGTTGAACATTTGTGTGACCTTCTTTTCCGCCACAGTTTACTCATTTTTCCATCTTCACGAGGTCCGTAAAACGGGTACCAGCGATGGATCAGTGTTCCGTCCAGGATTCAATGATTCTCATCCGCTTAATAGTATGGGAACCGGAGATAAGCAGGGGCTCGAATGGGCCAATAGGTTCATAAAAGGATTAAGCTTAAGCGAGGACGGCGACGCTGACGACGACTAAAAAAGAACAATAGTAATTACACAAACTGCACGTTTGAGAATGCATCGAGCTGAGCTGATACACGAATAGTTGCCTGATGCTAAAAACAGAACGTGAAAAGACATTTTAGAGGTTTAGGGACAACGAGGACGTCGGATTACAAACTGAATGTTCTTAGATTTTGCTTACCTTCAAGGAGGAATTCTTAATTGCCTCGCGCCGCAAAACTCATTAAGAAAGGAAAACCTATATCTCTTACAAAGACCTTAATAGATACCATCAACAATGATTTTCATTAACCCTTATTTTTCTTTGTCTCACTTGTTTGTATGCAATTTACCAGCCATTATTTTCTTCCATATTTACTGTGACACCGAAGAAGATCATATTTCTACTAGAGGAGATATCTGCTAAAAATAAATAGCCAACTTGTATTGGTGTCACACTGCCACTCCATATCTACACAAAATACGCGAGTATGCGACCCTGTTTTTCTTCTATATACTGTAGGGCAGGCTTTTTTTTAACGAATCCCCTAATAAGGTGCAAAAGATTGCCAGCGTTGCTTCAATAAAATGTGGACATGCACTCGCACGCGCCGCTTAAAACTGTCGAGGCCGAAGTAGCCTGCGTAGCAAGCGCTTTCTACGGATCGACTAATTTCGCCAAAACTTCGGTTGGCTTTCCGGATTTTCACAAATATTTCAGCAGATTTGCTGCTCAAAAAAAGTAACGGGTTCTCATTTTGCTATAAATGAAGTACGGAGTTTTGATTTGATTATTCTAACCGATTTACGTCGGAATCTCTCAGATGTGTTGAATCGCTTTTAAAAGGCCATACCGGCCGTGAAATATGCAAAATATGAGCTCACCATGCACCAGACAACTCTCGTCACCATTTCGCCCTTTCACGATTGCTTTGCCACTTGAGCAACGTTTTAATCAAAAGCCCGTTACATAGGTCATACCCGCATTTGCCTCGAACAACTTGTAGGATCAACAGATTTCACATGAAATTTGCGCAGATCAGCAAAACCGATACCCCGACAACAACAACAATAACTTTATTTTGCTCAGAATAGACCCACACTCACTTCTTCCCCCCACCTCCTGTATGAACCCTGGTATTAACGTGCACATGCAAAACCCGTCTCGAAGTGTACATTTTTTTCTGCATTTATACCGTCAATGTCACGTATAATGCAGACTTCTGGGTTTTTGAAAACAGAATACTTTTTCCGGATTTTCCCCCAAATTTTCCATACTGAAAAATTTGTCCGTTATACATACGAGTTACTCTTTAAATTTAGAACTTTTATCTCCCAGAAGAGTTATTTTAGTAGCTTTTTTTCGCCAGAGCCCAAGTCCAGAAAATCTAGATTTTTTAAAAATATTTGCTCTACTCATTTTCATACCTTCTAGACATTTTTGGATTCGCCTGTAGACTTTTTCCCCTTTCCCAGACTGTACAAACCCCGAGAACCATTTTTCATAAAATTCCAGAGAAACAGAAAATATCTGCTCTTTTTACTTTTTCCAGGAATTTTACTGGAAGTGCAAAATATAAAAGTTATTAGGTTGTTTGAGTTCTACCTCAACACTTCACTGTACTTTAATCTTACTTTAATCTTCTGCCTATGGCTTTCATTCAGTATTTTTGATGGGAAAATATGGGCCTGTTAACATGAGCGAGGTTGAACCTCCAGCCCGGTTCAATCTAGAAAGCGGATGAACTAGTCACCATATCAAGTTTTGCTGCTGTTTACATGAGCGAGGTTGAACCTTCAGACCGGTTCAATCTAGAAAGCGGATGAACTAGTCACCATATCAAGTCTTGCTGCTGTTTACATGAGCGAGGTTGAACCTTCAGACCGGTTCAATCTAGAAAGCGGATGAACTAGTCACCATATC
>JAOCNB020093398.1:0-11763 GCA_026546465.2 Palythoa caribaeorum | reverse complement strand
TAATTTACTGTCCTGATTCTCGCTGATTGATCTAAATAACGACTTTGTAATGTCTTCGTGGTGTTCCCTGATAGAGGCCAAGCAGGCGCGCTCTAACGCTTCCCTGTACGGCATTCTAGGAAAAATACACGCCAGAGCTCTTTTCTGAACACATTCTAACTACGACTGTAAATACTGAGGTAGAGAATAATGAAAAACTGGACAAGCGTAGATAGACTGGAACTACTGTTTAACGTCCTCGTTTCAGAAGACACAAAGTTTAAATCATTTGTAGATGCTAGAGCAAAGACAAATCCTTTTCCGCAGTTGTTTATATGTGTGATCAATAAACAAAAGCATGAAATTTGGAATAGAGAAGTAGTTTGATGTTGTTTGTGAAAACAGATATGGAGCCAAACAAAAATTATATTTTGTTTGGGATTATGAGGGGTATTTAAAAATGGCGGCAATTTTAAACCGGTAATAGATTTTATTTCCGAGTAGATAATTTAAAAGTGGCTTTCTTGGCGTTACAACGCTTATAGATGATAAGGGAATAACATGACTTTTTTCGGGAATATTGTTTATTTGCGCCCGCGTAGTCGGTCATTTGCGCAAATGAAATCCTTGTTGGATATGAGATGATTTATAGCCAACTCGACGCTTCGCGCCTCGTTGGCTATTTACATCTCATATCCAACGCGCGCTCCTGGAATAATTGTTAAATATTCGTCGGCGTCCAATCAACCAGTCAATCAACTCGCTGTTGACCTTCTCCCTATGCCTGTATCTTTATAACTCCGTATTTCTTTTTAAAAAACCGTTTAATAACAATTTTTAGGCGGATATTTGAAAATATGTAATGAATTGGATTAAGAATTATTTCGGAGGTTGAAATCACTGGTAAAACTGAGAATTATGGGGCTTACACAGTTAATGATTCTTATAAAAAAATATTCAATGTATAGAAATTGTCTCTTTTAATTTCTGTGAAATTACTTTTTTTGGTCAGTGATATTATTTTAATTAAGTTGATTTTTTTGGCCAACGACTCGCTCTTTTGAGTCACTAGCGTAATCTCTATAAGTCTAATTGTGCAGTTTTAGACGTGCTTACTTGTTTTCGATTGGTTGATGACTTAACTAGCCACACGTCGCGATAGCAATTATTATGAATATTGCTGTTTGTATATGCTAAGATAATAGAAACTGTAAATTGCTTCTTTACTGAAATTTTTAAAGTATCATAAATCCTCAAGGTTTTTGTGCATGTCAACAATTTCTAGAATGAAGTAGTCTTTCTCTGTTACAGCCTACAGGTAAGAAAGATTCGTTTTAAAAACCGCAGCAGATTTTCGTAGTTTATTACAGACAAGGCCTTGTAAATGTGAGCTTTTTTACAGTAAACAACGGTGATACAACCGTATCTTCTACAAAACATCAATTAACATAAGAGTGCCAATGTTTTCTATACAAATATTTAATTCTTATAGATAGTTTACCTATTTCTTACACTTTAGTCGTTATGCGAGGAAGGTCACATACGTGTATTTGAATAGCTAAAATCACGAATTGTCTCGTTCTAGCACAGAACGCCCCGCAACGTAACCTTAAGAATAAAAACTCTTCCTAGTAAAATATTTCAGACTATTTCGTAGAGCATCAGCAAATCATAAAAAGAAACTCCAAAGCGACGGATTCAGTTTACGATTGTCAGTTGTCCGTGTGTGCGAATTCGTTATCTGCTTTGATGGCGCGCATTTCTTTCATTGTTTATCCCATCTGATTTTTTGGGTTTGAAAAAGAGAACATGCCGCGTTCGGGGTTAATTTTTATCCAGAAATCTGGCCTATAATGAAAAAATTGGGCCTTTCGGTTGGGTTACTGCTGCGACTAAGCTTTCAGTTAGCACAACAGTAGCTGTTATTCAATACTTAATTATCTGCAGCAATATAAGAATAATGTTTACCGAAATTTTAATTTTGTGTTTGAAGTATGCCTTAGGAAACATGTAAAACCGACTGAATAGAATGAAAAAAGAAAACAAAATAGCTTTTTCTGTTTGCCTAGAGCTTTTTATAGTCCATATTTTCAAATCTATAAATTTATAGGAAACATTTTAAAAGATATTATTTAACTCAGCAAATATAAGGTTGTGTTTTGCATAGATTTGATGATTATAACTACATGCAGTTCTTTAATAATGAATAGCTCAGCTTGTCTCGTAGTTTTCTCTCACTAGCATCTCAAATATTTTTTTTGGTTTTTATTGTCTTTTGTTTTAGAGCTGAAATGATATATTTTATGAAATTACATTTTATGTTTTACATTTTATATTTTTTTTATAGATAGAATATCATATACTATACACGTCTTGAATCTTATACATGTATTCCGTGTTGAACAAACCCGTTTAAACCTATCCCCATTCTTTATTTTAAACGATTTATTACATACTTTAATTCTACAAGAGCCAGTGAATGTTGGTTCCACCTAATTTTCGATGTTTACTGACGACGATTGTAGCGTCAGCTGATTTATCTAGACACTCTAATTTACTTAGTCAATGTTGCTAGCAGAATATTGAACTGTCAGTAGGTGTTGTTTTCGAAAGAACTGGTTTGTTTTGTGTGTTCCTAAACTTGGTACAAACGTGTATCGTATAATCTTCTGTGTGATGCGGTACTTGAATAGGGGTAGCGATTGGTCCCTAAAAAACGAAAGTTTATGCAAGATACGGATAGTTCTCGAAATCTCGTCATATTGTTGCCATATCTCGAAGTCTCGGATTTTTTTCACAAAATGGCTCGAATTCTCGGCATTTCCCGCCAAACTCGAAATCTCAGTTTTGCTCGAAACTTGTTTGGTTACCTGAAATTTTTACTTTACAATATCTTGTAAACTTCGTCTTTTATTTCCACGTTTCAATTATCTTCCCTAAAAGCTCAGTCTCGGATTATTCATTGCTTTCTAAATTAAAATCTCCGGCTCGGATTTTAAAATGGTTATCTCGGCATCTCGGTCAGCCTCGGATTTACCATCACCATCACTATCATTATCATTATCATTATCGTTAACGTTCTGATTATTATTAACAAATTTCTGAAATTGTGCGGAGACAGACTAGAACTCGGAAAAAAACCGAGCTCCTGATGGGAATCGAACCCACGACCTTCCGTACACTTGTCGGACGCTCTACCACTGAGCTATGAGAACTCATATGGCGAGCAAGGTCACAATAGCCGAATAGGGTTATAACACACGGACTGTTTCACACAGTCACTTGAATGCCAAGGCATATGTGTCAAGCACGCACTGATGAACTGCATCACGCAGTCACGTGAAACATATAGTCTCTAAGACGAATGTTCTTTCAGTTTCATAACATTCGTCTTGCCCTTTTTCCGCCAAAACGTTGTGCCTGCAAAAGAAATGTTTTTATTTTGGTTGCAAAACTTGTTGTTATATGTTTGTACCGGAAAACGTTTTTGTACTGAATTAAATATTTTTGCACTGAAATAAATATCTTTGTGTTGAAATTAATATTTTTGTACTGTAATAACTAGTTTTGCACTGAAAAAAAATATTGTTGTACGGAAGTAAATAACTTAATTGTACTGAAATAAATATTTTGTGCTGAAATCAGTATTTTTGCACAATAATAACTATTTTTGTACTGAAACAAATATTTTTGTACTGAAACAAATATTTGTGCTGAAATTTATATTTTTGGTTATGTAATAACTATTTTGTACTGAAACAAATATTTGTGCTGAAATTTATATTTTTGGTACTGTAATAACTATTTTTGAGCTGAAACAAATATTTTGTACTGAAATGAATATTTTTGTACTGAGGCAAATATTTTTGTACTGAAATAAATATTTTGTGCTGAAATTAATATTTTTTGTACTGTAATAACTATTTTTGTACTGAAACAAAGATTTCTGTAACGACATTTCTTTTTGTACAGGAACAGTAATATTTTTGTATTGCACTTGTGAGCCACCGTAATTTTACTCCTTTACTGATATGTGTGAATGGGTTCCAGCCAATAGAGCAGCTTGATTTGATACGACATGGCAGCCTGTTGAGCCCACACACGAGCAATCCAGCGGCACTTGTATAGGGTTCGAATCGTTCGAGCCCCTTTGCCGTAATGTAGTATATCTTTTTTTTTAGTTTTACATTATTCTTTTTTCATTTTTCTGGCAACTCGATAAACAATTCGTTCAAAATGAAATCAGTAGGTACGTAAAAACAAGCTTAATATTATTTCGTACTGCATATTTGTAACTGCTCACGGCCCTCTACTTTCTGATAGAAACTTCTAGTTTTTATTACTATTACCAGCAAGTAAAGATAGCTAGAGTTATTGTACCGATTATCATTTCTTGGATCCACTCTAAACCCGTATCATTTGTTATCCGCCCTCCTGTTTGAGTGTAAGAGGTTGACGCTAAAACGAGTTTCGGTAAACCGGGAAGAGATTCGCTCTTTTTGAGAACTATAGATTACATATCTGAATATTTTAAAATCAGTAGTTTTAAAATATTCAGTATTTATGTATTTATATGCACAAACTAGAGATTTAATAGTAATTCTAGTTCTATAGAATTTGCAAGTTTTAATTATTATTAAATTATTATTAAAATATCATCGTTGTCGTCGTTGTCATCATCATCATCATCATCATCATCATCATCATAATTATCATCATCATCATCATCCTGCAATTCTGTCCAGTCATTTGATGTTCCACTGGGTCATTTTAGACATGTCACGGATACTTCCTGCAGCTTAGAATCACAGCATTTTTCTCAATATGTGAGTTGTTCCAAGGACAGCTGACAACTGAGCATTTCCAATGATGTCCGGTAAACCCAAGTTCCTACACAACGTCTGAAGCCGCGTTCTTCAAGATAGTTCTAAGTGCACCAGTCACGATTGGTATCACTGTCACTTCCGGCTCTTTGTGGATTCTCTCAGTTTTCAGGCAGTTCAGGGACCGCGGAGACGGCTTTTTTCATCAAATACATTAGAATACTATAAATAAATAAAAAATAGCGGAAATAATTCTTTCTCAGTACTGATAACGTTCTGGTCCGCTGTAACAGCTCTGTCAATTAGTGTCCACTCCTGTATCTTTTGGCGCTAGAGCAATATCTGGTAAAATGCAATTCAGCTTCTTATCTGTGAAGATAGTCTATTCATGTACGTCCCAAGTAATTAATATTCTAACATCTCTGTTCTCTGATACTGTCAATGCCTGATAGTCACACCACTTGGCAGCTCATCAGTTCTAACTCCCACTGTTCTCGCTATTTGTTGTTTATTTATAAAAAATTGCTGTTTTTTATGATCATTATCGTCATCGTCATCGTCACGGCCGGTCATCATCATCATCAGCAGCAGCATCATCATCATAATCATCATTTTTATAATTGTTACAGGTGAGATGTTAAATTAAAAGAAATATATTACATTTATCTTCGGGTACGCGTTAAACTGATGGAGAAAAGCCATTTTTGTTTCGTTAAAACTACTTACGTACTTGAGCTTTTGTCAAGGTTTATTCTTGCCATTTGTAAACATTTTAAATATATACAGGGACATTTCCTTTCACTTTGAATTATTTATGTCAGTTGATAATATTAATAATATATGAAGAAAATCTTGTTTTTCAGTTGTATATGACACTCATTGTCTGTACCAAACCATATTAGCATGCAACCTGAATGTGTCTGAGAAATAACTGTTGAAACTAATGCATGGAAATAAACAATGTCAAATATATTGTGAATTAGTGAATTAAAAAGTTGCGGCCTTTTAGCAGCTAGACTCGATTAAATTAGAGAAAACTAATGGATCGATATACACTTAATTGTGTTGTTCAAAAGCATATGCATGACGTGTCATCTAAAACTTTCCATCTATTCATTTTTACGCATTTCTACTGGTTTTCGCGAATGTATATAAAAACCTATCTAGGCTACATTTATTGTTAATGAATAAAAGCTACAGACTCACAGAAAAACAATTTGTTCTCCGCTAGTTGTCTATCTGGCTTTTAACTAAAGCTCTCAAGGCGCTGAATTCAATATGCTGTTGCAACGCAGGTGAAAATATAAAGTGCCTACAAGTACAAGAAAAGTGTTTTTTGGAGTCTACTATATTCCACTTCTCCTATATTGTCTATCAAATAAGAATATGAGCGTGCTGTTTTCTTTGCATTTTCATAAGTTTAATGACATAATCAACAGCTGTAATGGATGAGAATGAAAAATACGGAGTAAAAGTAACGATTTTGTGCGAAAATGACAAGCAATAGCCACTTTTCTTTTCTTTTTTTTTCTAGAATTAAAAATGCTTGCGGGAAATATAAAATTGAAAGCTATATCTTTGTAGGAATTTTATAATGCAAATAAATGGATCTGTCATACTTAACCCATAAAGTAAATACAAATATATGTCTGTTTTAATATCGATCCACAAGATCATGCATGCAATGCATTGGTGGACACCTGACAAATTGTCACATTTACAAAATTGGTTTATTCTCATCCTGAGCAAAAACACTAACATCACAATTTCAACCAATGAGAGTCGCTTCATATATTAATTATGTCTGTTTTTCGTTCCGCATCACCACATATCCAAAGTTTGTTCTTTCATAAGATTAGAAAACTGCAGCTACATAGCAACAGATTCACTGGCGCCGGCTCTACAAACACAGAAAATTCTTATCTTCAACAGAAAATACTACATTAGTCAGTGAGCAGGTAAAAAAAGTGATTTTTCCGTTTTAGAGTTAAATTGAACTATTAGTTTGGGATGTCGTTGCAAATACAAGATTTCATCTTTAAACAACTTTTTCTGTCGGGGGCATAAAGCAACACGTGTACTAAACTAAAGAAATTTTTAATCTTAGGAAACCAATCCGTAGTTTATTATAGAAATTAGTGAGAGGATAGTTTTTTCAAAGATCCATATTTTTTACCGATGTGCTCCAACATACAGTGAGGATTATTTGCTTTTATCAGCTCTCGTTTTAGGCAGCTTCTCAAGCTGTGATCTAACTGGACGATATTTACAGAGACTAACATAATACAGATACAGACAAATAATACAGATAATAACTTTAAAAAAATAGGAGTCAGATCTTGACAAAACGTAACTAAAATAACTTTAAAATAATTTAGTTTTGAACTTGGCCATTTCCTGAAATTAATTTAATGCGTATACCGCTGAGCTATTGTATACTATATATTAATATGAATATACGAGTCTACTATTTTCCTTTGTACTGACATTTACGAAGGCTTTAAGCTAAAGTCCGATTTTGTGCCACGCTAAGCCAAGGTTGTGCTAAATGGGGTCAAAAAAATAAAAATGTACCTGCCGAACTAAATTTATTAACGATTAATGATGATAACGCTGGTCACTTGCAAAGATTTTCTTCCACTGGCCCTGTTTATTCCGTAGAAAATTCCATTTATCTGTTTGAATAAAGAAATTGCTCTAGGAATAACTATATTATATTATACTATACTATACTATTATATTATATAATATGATATAATACTTTGTAAATTAAATACATGAGACACTGACTATTTTTCCGTGTACTAACATTTACGAAGGCTTAAAACTTCTGTTCATTTTTGTATCACGCTTAGCCGAGTTGTGCAAAATGCGGTCAAAATAATAATGATGTAAATATGCCGAACTAAATTGATTGAATAATGATTAATATCACTGGTCACTTCTCAAACTTTCCCTCCATTAGCTCTGTTTATTCTGTAGAAAATTCCATTTACGCGTTCGAATTGAGACATTATTCTGAGGAATAACTGTTGAAAGGTATTGGTAAAGCGGCAAGGTTTACTTCTTCTTGCTCTTGAAACTTTCTTCAAGAACAAAAGTTTCTTCGAGATAAAATGCACCCGTATGGCATTTGCGTAAGAGATATAGAAGAAAGGTAAATATTTCACCCTTAGATACCTGCTAACAAAGCGGAGAAATGCAAATGCATGATTTTACTTTTAGTTAAGAACTGGTAATGATTTTAAGAAAATGTAAAAGTTTATGTCTTACTTTATCAAAACAGTTTTGAAGGAAGCACAAAATGTAAACTTAGTTTTTTGTTTGTCAGTTTTAATAAAATTTTCGTCTGCCATGATCAAATACATCCATTAGATGAAAAAACCTGATATGAGACTTTTTATTTGGAGGAAATGATATCAATCAATATATTGGCAACGAATCCATCAAATAATTTCAGAGTTCATTTTGACCCATTTTGTCAACTGTTCTATAAGCTGAACTTTGTTAAAAGAAATTGTATAATCAAAATCGGGCTTTATGTATTAAATCAATTTTTATTTCTCGTAAATTGATAAAATTGGATGCTGCATGCGTCGATGTTTCTACAGAAGCAGTTTGTTATAGATTTTTACGTTGGACACCGTGAATTTTTTTTTAATCTAAGGTTTGACTTTCGGACTGTAGTTCTTCCGACGAAGGACTACAGTCCGAAACGTCAGGTTTAAAACAAATTTCACGGTGTCAAAATTTATTTCTTATAAACTATATAAGGAAATATTTTTTGGATCCGCAACGTGCTCTCAAACGCTGAAAATTGTTACGTACGGACACAAATCCTTATCAGATAATCAAAATATGATTTGAAACCAAATTTGGATCATTTTGCACGTGTCGAATTCATTTTGTAACACATATAATGCACCAACATTTGGTTCCAAATCATATACTGATACTGGTACTGATACTGATATTTTTACTAATGTTTGTACTGAACACTGGTATTGATAATAATATTACTACTGATACCGATACTGATACCGATACGTACTATAAACTAATTGCGATGATTCCACAATATACCGCACACCTATTGACTGTCACTGCATGCGGGCCACTGCAGATTTGTGGACACGAGAAACTGATGTTGCCCCGGCGAGGACGAAGCAAAAAAGCATAAAAGCGATGACGGAGGAGTTCAGTAATGTTTGCTTAAGTTCAAGTTAACTTGGGAAGATTTTAAAAGCCTTCCCTAGCTTTGCTCTTCAAATTTTCAGAACTGTTAAAAGATCTTAACTGCTTTTTTCGTTATATGCTGCCAGTATTTTTGGGATCCTTTTCATTCAGCAGTTTTACAATTTTTTCTTCTGTTCTTCAACTGGAACTTTTCTTGGATGTCTCTGTATTGGCGTTTATTCCATAATTTGGTTCAAAGTTTAACTAAATAGGTTCTAGCGGGTCTACACGAGCAAATTTTCTATGATTCTGAGTATGATAAAGTTTTTGTGACAAATTATTTGCCCGTGTAAACGAACAAACTAACCGCCTAGTTAGCCCAGTTGGTAAGGCGCCAGTCTGCCGTGCGGGAGGCTCGGGTTCGATTCCCGGCAGGACCTCCACTCAAGGTTTAAATTTTGCTACAGCATCTGCTTAACAAATAGATTCCATATTGGCGTGCGTCTGTTCAGTAATAGATCATAGATGACGTCAAACTGTGGTAAGAACAAAAAAGTGACACATAAGGCGATAGCCGAGTGTGTCACTGATGTTCTTACCACAGTTTGACGTCCTCTATGATCTATGGACAGACGCACAAAGACATGGAATGCATTTGTTTTATATAATTAGAACTTAAAAATTTTGTAATTGTGATGTCAATCGTGCGTCTGTCCTCTAATAGATCACAGGCAAGAACCAATCAAAATGGGAGAATAATTTGGGTTATTATATAATAATATATAGATTTAGGTCGGCACTGCCTGAAAGCGGAGCTCTGTAGCTGTTACCTTAATGGAATACTTTCTTAAATAAATAATACACTGCCAATTAAGAAAAAATACAGGTATCAATGCATTTAGTGCTCGTTGTCGAAAGAATGACCATCAGCCATGTATTGTTCGTTTCAGTTCTCTTACCGACTTACTGTTTTGCACCGGGTTCCCTGTGATGTGCACCGGGTTCCCTGTGGTGTGGACACGCACGCGCGGTCGGACGGAAACGTTGAAACTATACAAAGTAAACTCGATGGATTTATCATTTTTTAGGCTGCGGAACTCGTGGGCCAGGGTAAGCTATAGCCTCCCCTCCCTCCCCTACTACACACGTACACGTGCCTTTTCGCCGATTTTGTAATATTTTATACGCTTGCCCGCAATAAAAATATTAGAAACTTGATTGAATAAATTAACAACGACACGAAAAAAATAAGTGAAAGGAAAGTTTTGACGCCAAAATGCAGCAATTTTGGAAAATATAATGTTTTCAATGGCTGAATGCATTTTGGTATAATTAACATTTTGTATCAGGTCGGGTGACTTGCATCGAATATTCCCGGCTTCTAAGACAAAGTAAAATGAACTATAACACGAGAAAATATTTGTTCTTTGAGTGGTAAAATTATAAATTGAACTAAAACACTTAAAACATAAAAAAAATACTTACGGAAAAGGAAAGAAAAAAAAAACTTTATATAACAGTTTGGGCTCCAATTGTAAGGATTTAATAGCTTTATAATGTTAGATTTTATTAGACTATATAAAAATGAGGAGGAGGAGCAGGGAAATGAGGAGGAGGAGGGAATGAGGAGGAGAAGGAGAAAAATGAAGAGGAGGAGAGAATGAGGAGGAGGAGTGGAATGGCCAGGAGGAGGAGGAGTGAATGAGGAGGAGAGAAATGAGGAGGAGGGAGAGGAGGATGGAATGAGGAGGAGGAGAAGGAGAAGGGAAATGAGGACGAGGGAATGAGGAGGAGGAGGGAAATGAGGAGGAGGGAATGAGGAGGAGGAGGAGGATATGGTCCAATGTTAGACTATATAGCCTAGCTATGTTAGACTATATAGCCTAGCTATGTTAGACTATATAGCCTAGCTATATAGGCTATATGGTCTAACATAGCTGGTCTATATAACCTAGCTATATAGCTATAGGAGGAGGAGGAGGGAAATGAGGACGAGGGAATGAGGAGGAGGACGGAAATGAGAAGGAGGAGGAGGGAAATGAGGAGGAGGATGAGGAGGATACGGTCCAATGATTCTATGTTAGACTATATAGCCTAGCTATATAGACTATATAGCCTAGCTATGTTAAACTATATAGCCTAGCTATGCTAGACTATATAGCCTAGCTAGATAGACTAGCTATGTTAGACTTTATAGCCCATCTATATAGACTAAATAGGCTGCATTCCCTCCTCCTCATTTCCCTCCTCCTTTTCCTCATTCTCTCCTCTCCCTCCTCCTTCTTCTCCTCATTTCCCTCCTCCTCCTCATTTTCCTCCTCCTCCTCCTCATTTCTCTCCTTCTCTTTCTCATTCCCTCCTCCGCATTTCTCTCCTCCTCATTCCCTCCTCGTCCTCGTCCTCCTTCTCCTCCTCATTTCACTCCTCCTCTTCACTTCTCTCCCTCTCCTCCTCATTCCTTCCTCCTCCTCATTTCCCTCCTCCTCATTTCTGTCCTCCTCATTCCCTCCTCCTCCTCGTCCTCCTGCTTCTCCTCCTCATTTCACTCCTCCTCTTCATTTCTCTCCTTCTCCTCCTCCTCTCCCTCCTCCTCTTCCTCCTCCTCCTTCTCCTCATTTCCCTCCTCTTCCTCAGTTCCCTCCTTGTCCTACTCATTCCCTCCTCCTCTCCCTCCTCCTCCTCCTCCTTCTCCTCATTTCACTCCTCCTCCTTATTCCCTCCTACTCTTCATTTCTCTCCTTCTCCTCATTCCCTCCTCCTCATTTCCCTACTCCTCCTCCTCATT